>OY992888.1:21208908-21280345 GCA_963921405.1 Cepaea hortensis | reverse complement strand
ATGATCCTTTGTCAGTTAGTCTGCCTCATGAATTTTAATTCCTAGAGTATCTTTAATGACCTGAGTCCACTGTTGTGTTAGTCAGCCCTGACTCATCTTCCAGGAACAATGCCTTCCATTGCTGTTGTTTCTACAACTGTGGCATTCAATATGGTCAAGTATTTCAGTTACCGAGACACAATGCTGTTAATGATCCAGTTTGCTTTGATATTCAGATCTTGTAAAGTAATATGTGTCTTCTAACTGATCCATGGTATTCTAAAATCTTCTCTATAACATTTAAGTTTAAAAGCTTCAATATACCATTATAGACAATATGACATAAAAACAAGAAAACATAGAAGACTGCAATGTGAATGTCAATCAATCAATCAATCAATCAGGTGCCATGTCTACAATGAAGGTTGGCTGCAATGGATGTTGTGTTGGCTGCAATTGCTGTCTTCAGGGTATTTGCATGGTGAGGACCCAATCTCTTGTATGGAGCCAACCATTTGCTATACTGGCCCTGTACGTGCATCATCTTTGCCAGATGATGTGGCTATTTAACTTTATAAGCGGTTGATTTGTAATGATTCGTTCTCCCTGTTCACTGTCCCAGCCATTCGTGTTCCAGGAATGGGCTTTCCCTGTTGCCCAGTAGGATATTACTCTTACTTCATTCATGCAAATTACTTAGCCAATACTGTTGCCTGTGCAAAATCGTTTTTCTTCTATATGTCCCTTTTACATGATAAACTTACACACAAACATTAATATCTTGGCTTAAAATTTACCTACAGACTTGAATAAGGTACCGTTGGGTTTGTTTTTTCAAGAGCTGTCCAACTATGCAGGTTATATAATTAAAAAGCAATTTAGAAAAAGTTACTAATGTGGCTACTCACTAGTTTAAAGTCACACTTAACGTAACATATCATGAAGCTGCGACAAAATAAGAGGCACCTACTTCAAATGTGGACAGAGGGATACTAATGCTGCTGTGTCTTCTCATCATTATTGGCAGATAGGAGTTTGTGTTGACACGTTCAGGAGCAATAGAAACCTCAGGGTAGGCATACTCATTGTCTTTGGTTTCTATGCTCTCCTTGATCACTTCTTGAGCCTTCAATGAAATACAAATGATAATCCTTATATTTAACACTAGCTGACCCGGCCCGGCTTCGCCCAGACTCTGGTGGGGAGCATCTCATTTAATTCATATAAGTAGTCATATAAGTTGTCGTTCCCGTTACCGACTATCTGTCTGTCTGTCTGTCTGTCTGTCTGTCTGTCTGTCTGTCTATCTGTCTGTCTGTCTGTCTGTCTGTCTGACCAGGCCCGTCTTCGCCCAGACTCTGATGGGGAGCATCTCATTTAATTCATATAAGTAGTCATATAAGTTCCCGTTCCGACTATCTATCTGTCTGTGTGTCTGACCCGGCCCGGCATCGCCCAACTCCTGGTGGGGAGCATCTCATTTAATTCATATAAGTAGTCATATAAGTTCCCGTTTCCGACTGTCTGTCTGTCTGTCTGTCTGTCTGTCTGTCTGTCTGTCTGTCTGTCTGTCTGTCTATCTATCTTTCTGTCTGTCTGTCTGCCTGACCCGGCCCAGCCCATGGTGGAGAGCATCTCATTTAAATTATATAAGTAGTCATCCCGTTCCCGACTATCTGTCTGACTGTCTGTCTGTCTTGGGTAAATGTAGGAGGGAGGAGGAAGAGGGAGGTGGAGGAGGGAAGAGGAGGGAGGAGGAGGGAGGAGACAGGAGGAGTAGGGAGGAATAGGAGGGAGGAGGAGGGATTAGGAGTAGGAGGGAGGAGTAGGGTGGAGGAGGAGGCGAGGAGGAGGGAGGAGGAAGAGGGAGGAGGAGGGAGAAGGAGGGAGGAGGAGAACGCAGGAGGAGAAGGGAGCAGGAGGAGGAGAGGGAGGAGGAGGGAGAGGGAGGAGGAGGAGAGAGTAGGAGGAGGGAGGAGGCGGAGGGAGGAGGCGGAGGGAGAAGGAAGAGGGAGGAGGAAGAGGGAGAAGGAGGAGGGAGAAGGAGGAGAAGGAGGGGGAGGAGGAGGAGGGAAGAGGAGGAGGGGAGGAGGAGGAGGGAGGAGGAATGTGAAGGGAGGAGGAGGGAGGAGGTAGAGGGAGGAGGAGGAGGAGGAGGGAGGCGGAGAGAGGAGGAGGAGGGAGGAGGAGGAAGAGGAAGGAGGAGGAATGTGAAGGGAGGAGGGAAGAGGAGGTAGAGGGAGGAGGAGGGAGGAGGAGGAGGTAGAGGGATGAGGAGGGAGGAGGAGGAGGGAGGAGGCGGAGAGGGAGGAGGAGGAAGGAGGAGGGGGAGGAGTGAGGAGGAGGGAGGAAGAAGGAGGAGGAGGGAGGAGGAGTGGTGAGGAGGAGGGAGGAGGAGGAGGGAGGAGGAGAGAGGAGGAAGAGGGAGGAGGAGGGATGAGGAGGAGGGAGGAGGAGGAAGAATGTGAAGGGAGGAGGAGGGAGGAGGTAGAGGGAGGAGGAGGAGTGAGGAGGAGGGGAGGGAGGAGGAGGAAGGAGGAGGGGGAGGAGGGAGGAGGAGGAGGAGGGAGGAAGAAGGAGGAGGAGGGAGAAGGAGGGATGAGGAGGAGGAGGGAGGAGGAAGAAGAGGGAGGAGGAGGAATGTGAAGGGAGGAGGAGGTAGAGGGAGGAGGAGGGAGGAGGAGAAGGGAGGAGGAGGGATGAGGAGGAGGGAGGAGGAGGAAGAGGGAGGAGGAGGAATGTGAAGGGAGGAGGAGGGAGGAGGAGGAGGGAGGAGGAGGAGGAGAGGGAGGAGGAGGGGGAGGAGGGAGGAGGAGGAGAGAGGAAGAAGGAGGAGGAGGGAAAAGGAGAGATGAGGAGGAGGAGGAAGAGGGAGGAGGAGGAATGTGAAGGGAGGAGGAGGGATAGGGCGGAGGGGGAGGGGAAAAGAAAGAGGGTAGGAGGAAGAGTGGAGAGGAGGAGGGAGGAGGTAGAGGGAGGAAAAGGGAGGAGGGAGGAGGAGAGAGGAGGAGGAGGGAGGGAGGTAGGAGGAGGAGGAGGAGGGAGGAGGAGGAGGAGAGGGAGGAGGAGGAAGGAGGAGGAAGAGGAAGGATTAAGAGGGAGGAGGTGGAGGAGGAGAGGAGGAAGAGGGAGGAGGAGGAGGGGAGGAAGAGGAGGAGGAGGAGGAGGAGAGGAGGAGGGAGGAGGAGGAGGGAGGGGGAGGGGAAGAGGAAGAGGGTAGGAGGAGGAGGGGAGGAGGAGTGGAGAAGAGGGAGAGGAGGAGGAGAGAGGAGGGAGGAGGGAGAGGAGAGGAGGAGGAGGAGGCAGAGGGAGAGAAGAAATGAGGAGAGGAAGGAGGGAGAGGAAGGAGGGAGAATGAGGGAGTGGAGGAAAGGGAGGTGGAAGAGGAGGAGGAGGGAGGATTAAGAGAGGTAGGGGGAGAGGAGGTGGTTGAGGTTGAGGGTGGAGGAGGAGGGAGGAGAGGGAGGGAGGGGGAGGAGGTAGAGGGGAGGAGGAGGAGAGGGGAAGAGGGAGAGTTGGAGAGGAGGGAGTATGATGAGGGAGAAGGAGGAGGAGAGGGGAATAGTTGAAGGAGAGGATGAGGAGGGAGAGGGAGGAGGAGGAAGATGAGGGAGGAGGCGGAGGGAGTAGGAGGGAGGAGGATGGAGGAGGAGGGGAGAGGAAGAGTGAGAAGGAAGAGGGAGAAGGAGGAGGGAGGAGGGAGAGGGATGAGAGGGAGGAGGAAGAGGAGAAGGGTGGAGGGAGGAGGTAGAGGGAGGAGAAGAGAGGAGGAGAGAGTTCGCCATTCCGAATTCATACTCGTCTAGTTCTTCCCTTCTACACGACTGTAGATAACTTCCTTACACATAAAAAGATGAATTGTTATTGATATTGCCGTGGCATGGAGGAATATCAGCAGCAGAGTTGATCCAAAAAACCAAAGACTGAGATCTACGGAGAGCCATGAACGCCTACGCCAGCCGGCACGGCACTTGATGATGATGATTGCCGTGTGACGATTCTGTGTAGTCGCGTCATTTTCTTCCCTTTCCCTAGCGTTTTGGTTCGGGGATTCTTTCATCATCATCATCATATATTTACGTACGTATTTTGGGAGGGGGAGGAGGGAGGAGGAGGAAGAAGAAAAAAAAAACTATGACAGTTGACAGCTCTGAAATGAAAGGAAGGCGTGTAGAAAATTTCATCTCAATCGGATGGGCCGTTCGCGAACAAATAAAGGACATACATATTTACATACATATATATATACATACACTTTGTTTTATAGATATAGATAAGTACGGGTGGTAAAACATACAAAACTCGTTTAGTCATGTTTCTCATTATGATCCCTTGTGGACAAGTATTCCCCAGGTTTAGTCGTTAGTCCAACTTTGTGGCAAAGAATCACCCCATAATGCTCTGTTCCTGTGCCAGTGAATATCACACAAAATGCTCCTCACTGTCCTATGTGAAAAGTGGAACAGATAGCAGTCCCGACAAAGCAACAGCAAGCACAGGCACACATGAATAAGGCCGCTGCCAGAATGCCAATACAACAGTCCATCACTACAAATAAGTTCATCATCGATGGAAGCAGCAGCCACTAGAAAACCAGCAGTTGCACACACACTACTGGATAAGGCAAAATCAGCTAGTTCACCAATCGGCCATACACCAGTTCACAATACAAACAACTGTGGACAGATGTAAAAGCATTCCACATGAAATCCACAGCTCACTGTGTTACTCCACGCACTTAACTCAGTAGCTAGGTGACAGATTCCCCAGGGTCTACAACTGAAAGCCAACGAAAAAGAGATAAGACACAAAATCCTGCGCCGACAATATTAAAGAATGGACAAGATATGCCATTACCACAATATTGGTGAAGATAGGGTGCAGTGAAAGATCTTTATTTTAAATATATCCATGGACAGCAGAGTTCAAAAGATCAGGACCAAGTAACGCACGGAGAGGCCTGTCTGCAGACAGGGTTCACTCTGTGGCTAATGTTTGAAGGACTGTCATGCCTCTCTGCAGCTCAAGGACATATATAGCATACCCTGCTGGCTGCTGTGCTCAGAGAGGGGGTGAGAACTCTGGAAGACAATCCCCATGCAGATGAGACTTCTGTACTGGGTGGACATTCACTTCCATGACTCAGATATGTAGATAACACAGTCCTCCACTCAAACAGTGCTAAGGTATTAGAAGATTTAACAAATTTAACCCTATCTATCAAAAGACACAGGCAAGACACCAACCTTTTTCGGAAGTGAAAAACATATCCAGTTAAAACTACATGTCAACCAAAAACACAATAAATTCTAAAAGAAGAAGAAATATGCTGACTTTCTTCAAAATATGATTAAAGGAGCAAATTGACTCATTATCTGCAATATGTCTCGGAAACTGAAAAAAACATCTGGCTACATTAACAACCAGTAGTTTGGAAGGGCAGTGATGGAAGGCATGGTTCCTGGAAGACATAGAGGTGGACCAGCAAGGAGGTGGATGCAGGACATTGAAGACACCCTGGGCATGAATATGATGAGCAACTACATGATCAGACTAAGTGCTGAAATACTTGATGATGATGATGATCAAAATAACTGAGACTTTCTGTATAAAGCATCAGTCCATTTAAACACATTCTTTTCTTATTGTGGGTATTTTCTTATGAATTATTTTGTCTTTATAAAATTTATTACACAGTTCACCTAAGAGTTGAATACCAGTAGCAGTCTGATTATGTGTCCATCTGGTCTCTCCTTGGAGTCCTGAGTGATGGCCAGAACATCCGGTCACTCCATGCAACATCACTCTCTCCAGGCCATGATGATGTTCTTCAACACTATACAAATACGATCCCCAACCACGTCTCCCTTATCATGCACTAATACCTCATCCAGTGTTGCAGACCCAGCCAATCTGTCCACCTGCTCATTTCCCACCACACCAGCATGTCCTGGGGGAAACATCCAACACATGCTCTCTATTTTAGATTGTTGAATTGAAGCTTGCCACTCTGTCCAAAGCATGCCTGTAAAAGGACACTATTAACTCTTAAATGACACTGTCACAACACAAATTTCAGCATCTTAACTGATTCAGTGTCGAAGGATAGTATATCCCCAAATGTGACTTCCCATTTGGACAGAAAGATGATATATCACCATACTAGAGTCATCGAGTTATTTGCTTTGTTTCACATGAACTTTCTCAATTTTAATGCTCGGTAAGTTGAAATTTATATGATAATACTTGTTCATTTGATTGTGCAGCATGTTTGGTCCAAACCTACTTTTTTTGTTTGGCACTGAATCAGTGAATATTAATTGCTAGAGTTTTAGAAAAACTGATTACAAACACCAGAAAGAGGCAGTAGTAATTTTTTTGCAACAAAATGAGAAGACAAAACAATTTGATCATGTTGTGACAACTAAAAAGAATTATGAAAAGTAAGACAGAGAAAGACAATGTGAGAAAATTCTTGACAGTCAGAAACCAAGAAGATTGCAAGATGTGGTGAAGTATGATTGCCCACTCCTGTCAAAACAACACCGGATGATGATAACAGTATTATATTTACATTAAAGAGTGTAGGAAAACATGGGCTCGTCCTCTCAAATATTTCACGCTGAAGTTAAACTGGATTCATTCAGTGACAAGAAATTCTCTCTTACCCTTTTTTCAAGTGAAAGGATGTGGGTGCGACATGTCTCCAGCTTGGCAGCCATAAAATCTATGTAAGAGCCCAACTGCAAAGAAACATGAAAGTAGCAGTTAAAATAGAATTATTTGAACTGGTTGTATTTACTTAAGGCATGTGCCCATAGAAAAGCCATGCCCTTTTTAGGCCTAGAGGTGTACTGTTTATATAAAAAAAAGTAAAAATAAATGACCTTTTTACATGCCATGAGGTGAATTTGTATAGTGATGTGGTCAATGTGACACTGGCTGTCCTTGCTTCCTAGGACATTCCTTGGTTCTCATTCTAGGTTGGTATGAAAATAGTAAGAGACAAATAAAGGACAAATGAATGAATGAATGAATGAATGAATGAATGAATGAATGAATGAATGAATGAATAAACAGACTTTCAAAAGGTCACAAATTAGGCATATAGGTCTGTCTAACATTTGGCTCTTTAAGCCACTTATCTTTCACACAGCAAATCTATGTTCAGCTTGATGTATGTTAAACTCACTTAGCAGTAAGCATAATTATATGAACATTGAGCATATTTAGTTAGTTTAGTTTAGTCGATGGATCAACATCATGGCACATGGGTGCAACCCATAAGTGCTCTGTTTTCCTCCTAACTCAAATGAGTCTGGAGAAACTCAGCTCAGTGCACGAACTCCGTAGCACCAGCGAGGATCCTGAAAATACTTTGGGTAGATTTTTAACTCAAAAATTTTGAGAACATTGAGCATATACATACTATAGGCTAAATATTTTTCTCTCTCTTGTTCTTTCTCTCTCTCGCTCATGTACATATGCACAGAAGTATACGTGCATGCACGCAGACAAGTATACAGACATGCAGTCGCTAGGTTGCATTAGCTGTCAAGACCATTGTTAAGTCAGCTTATATCGTCACTTCACACAACATTGTAAACTAGGTACCCAACTTTCATGTGTTGAAAAAGGAAAAGATGGTGGAGACAGGACCTAATCTCTCCAGCTCATAAACCTGTATCCTTGTATATACAATGCTCAGTAACATCTGTTTTCAAGATTTACACCTGGAGAATTATTAAACAAGCAAACAAAAAACCCTACATTGTTCAAAGATTGGTTTTACAGAAGAATGATGAATAGTCTACAGCTAAAATGAGTCATCTAAACATTTTGAAAGGGGCTAAGACACAAAGACAACTTATTACAAACACCAGAAGGAGGCAATCATTTTTTACCTGAATTATATAAACAAGAACATATTGTGACAACTGGAAACATTTATGGAAAGAGAGATAGAGGAAGACAGCGAGAGAACATTCTGGATAGTCTAGTGTCATGGCACGAAAGGGAGTCCACATAAACTGGTACAAGCTGTTGGAGATTGCAGGATGTGGAAGAACATGATCGCCAATGCACTTGAAGATGATGAACATTCACACAAGCACGGTCTAACTTACCCTATCCATGGGGTTAGATATCAGTGTCCTCCGTCTGTCGTCGTCCTCCTGGGATAACATGTCCTGGCACATGGACAACTTCAACAAGAACACATCCAGCTCTCTGGGAATGACAACAACAAACATGCTCAAACCAACTACAAGGTGCACACATATATAATAGAAGAATCATGCAACTTGATCTTTGAAGGCAAGCGAGCAAGAGATAGACCACACAAGTGAAAAAAAATATCATCAAGAGATGTACAAACAGCAGTCTGACAGAATGTACAATCAAGATGAGAGACAGTCAGTGCTGCAGCCAAACTTCATTGTGGAGATTGCACCTGACTGAATGAATTATTTTCTAACACAAAAAACAAACTAAGATGAACTCAAAACAGCAAAAACAGAATAAGGTGACTGATGTTTAGACTAAGACAGAAAGGAATTCACACACTGTGACTACTGAGCTTGTCAACCAAAGTAAACTTTACACCTGAATTAAAGTATAATCAAGGATCTTTCAAAATGCCATCAGGCTATTAAGTCTATGGTACTAATTATATTATTATAAACCAATTAGCACTTGATTCATGATGACGTCAATATCACACTGGCTGCCTTTACTTTCCAGTACATTTCAAGGTACCCAGTTAGACTCCCGAGCAGAAAATATTCTGGGAAATACAGGCAACCAATGTAATAATGACCACATCACCCAAGGCATGCTGGTTGGTCTAACAATATCAGGCAGCACTATGTGCCCAATTGGCCTTTTGACATGAGGAGGAGTATTTTGGTTTGACTTTACATTTGCTAAATAGCTAACTCATCATCTAAGTACAAACATCATCTACAAAATGTACAAACATCACCTACAATATGTTCCATTGTGTAACAGACATATACACTCATATCTACTAAATCATCTGCTACATAATAATCATACCTTTAACTATACAACAGACATACACTCATCTACTATACCTTCCATTATATAACAGACATACCACTCATCATTTACTAAACCTTCATCTACATAACAGACATACATAACATTAATTATCTAATATACCTTAAACTATATAACAGAAATACACCCATCATTTTCTCAACCTTCAACTATAAAACAGACACATATAACATTAATCATTTACTATACCTTAACTAGATAACAGAGATACGCTCACTATCTACTACACCTTAACTATATAACAGACAATCCTCAACATCCATGATACCTTCTGCCACACAACATAAAACACTCATCAAACAAATACACATTTTACCTCTGAAGCCCTTTCCCTGCAACGGCCAATAACTTCTGAAACTCCGGCATAGCATACCTCCCTGCATCCACCCCAAACATTTGAGCATCTTTCTCCAGTCCCTCATCAACATAGACCTTCATGGCATCAACAAACTCCCCATCACAACTGAAAGTCAAAGTTCACAATAATCTCTTAATAGAAACAACATGATATATGCACTGTAAACAATATAAAGTAACACCAAGAACACAGTTATGGAAAACATAGGAAGTTATGGCAACTAGTTAGTTAGTTAGTTAGTTAGTTAGTCGACAGATCATCCTCGTTGCACATCGAACCATTCAGTCCATAAGTGCTCGGATCCCCTCCTCAGCAAATCCCGCAGCGTGTAGCGGCTAACGACGCCAGTTCTGTGTTGGTTTATCAATCTTCTTTGGCTTCCTGCGTAGTGTTCTTGTTTGGCCACCCCTCTTTTAATTTGCTGCTCCTGCAGTCTGGCCATTGTTGTAGATTCACAGTCATCACTTGGTTCACGCAAAAGTCTCACTTCTCGTAGAGCATTCAGAATGTCAGCCTGGTCCATGGCGCGTCCGCCCTCCACAGTAGCCTCACCTGCGAGCTTGTCAGCCCGCTCATTTCCTTGTACTCCCGCATGACCTGGCACGAAGATGAAACTAATCTTTGCCAGCCGAGACCGCTTCAGAGGCAGCAGCCATTCTCTTCGGATCGACCCCTCCTCTATCCTCTTGATCATGTTCATTGAGTCGCTAAGGAAACAAGCCCTAGTGAATGTCTGTGTCTCGAGCCATGTTATTGCTTTACTTACTGTCATGACTTCCATGGTCAGGCTACTTGTGGTTTCGCTGGAAGACCGCCTCAAGCCCAATGCTGAAGCTAAACAGGATACAGAAACAAAATGGAGAGCCCTAAAGGACACCATTTACAACACTGCTATGGAAATCCTGGGGCCAGCCCCCCGAAAGCATAAAGACTGGTTTGATGAAAATTCCGAAGACATCAACCAATTGCTGGCCGAGAAACATCTTCTCCTCAAGGCACATTTGAATGACCCAAAGTCAACATCAAAAAAAGATGCTTTCAAGAACATTCAGAGAGTAGTGCAGCAGAAACTTCGGCACATGCGGGACTCCTGGCTGAGCAGCAAAGCTGATGAAATTCAGGGCTTTGCTGACAGACATGATATGAAAAACTTCTACGACTCATTGAAAGCGGTCTATGGTCCTTCATCACCAGGCATAGTTCCCCTCCTCAGTGCAGACGGGGGAACATTGGTCACCGATAAGAAAGAAATCCTCCAACGCTGGGCAGAGCATTTCAGCAAAATCTTAAATGCAACTTCCTTCTTCGATGATGAAACCATCATCTGCCTTCCTCAAGTTCCCACCAATGAGAAACTTGATGACCTGCCAACCATAGTGGAAATAAACAAAGCCATCCAGCAACTCTCCAGCGGCAAGGCACCTGGTCCTGACTCCATCCCAGCAGAGATATACAAGGCAGGTGGGCCGGTCCTAACAGTGCAGCTTCACCAAGTCTTCACAAACATATGGAAGAACGAGACCATGCCACAAGATTTTAAGGACGCGTCAATAGTCCACCTTTACAAACGTAAAGGAAACCGCCAATCCTGTGACAACCACCGAGGCATCTCCTTGCTTTCAATTGCAGGGAAGATACTCGCCAGAATTCTTCTCAATCGCCTCACAGCCCATCTCGATCAAGGTCTTCTTCCTGAGAGTCAATGTGGCTTCAGAAAAGAACGTGGAACTGTTGACATGATTTTCACTGCAAGGCAGCTGCAAGAGAAATGTCAGGAACAGAACTGCGAAATGTTCTCCACTTTCATTGACCTTACCAAGGCTTTTGATACAGTCAGCAGAGAAGGACTGTGGAAGATTATGGCAAAATATGGCTGTCCAGGAAAGTTTGTCCAAATAGTGCGGCTATTTCATGACGGCATGCAGGCAAGAGTACAGGAAAATGGTGAACTGTCTGAACCCTTTCCTGTCACCAATGGAGTGAAGCAAGGATGTGTCCTGGCACCAACACTGTTCAGCCTCATGTTTTCAGCCATGTTGATGAATGCCTTCGAGAATGACGACATTGGAATAGACATCAACTACCGTATGGATGGAAAGTTATTCAATCTCAAAAGGCTGAAAGCTAAAACCAAAATTAACAGCGGCACCGTCAGAGAGCTCATGTTTGCTGATGATTGCGCTCTATACGCCAACTCAGAGGCGGACATGCAACATAATGTTTCAGCTTTCTCACATGCCTGTGCCAACTTTGGGCTCAATATCAACTTGGAGAAGACTGTAGTTATGTACCAGCCAGCTCCAGGGAATAATCACACTGTGCCGAATATCAAAGTGAATGATCATAGACTAAGTGTTGTGGACAAATTCACCTATCTTGGCAGCACCGTGTCACAAGCTGCCACAATCGATGACGAAGTGAATGCAAGAATCTCCAAGGCCAGTGCAGCCTTTGGCAGACTGTACAAGAATGTATGGGACAGAACTGGAATAAGCCTGCAAACAAAGCTAAAAGTCTACAAAGCAGTTGTGTTATCCACACTGCTATATGCTTGTGAAACCTGGACTGTTTATCAGCGACACGCTAGGAAATTAAACCACTTCCACACAGTCTGCCTAAGGAAGCTCCTGAAGATTCCAGACACTGAAGTCCTAGAAAGAGCATCCATGCCCAGTATCCACACTCTACTGATGAAGAATCAGATTCGCTGGGCTGGTCACTTGACTGGCATGCCAGATCACAGGCTCCCTAAACGAATTTTCTACAGCGAACTGCGTTGTGGTAAACGCTCCCAAGGTGGCCAGAGGAAACGTTTTAAAGACACTCTGAAAATTTCACTGAATGCTTTTGGAATTCATCATGACACCTGGGAGGCTGCAGCCAGAGACCGAAATTCGTGGCGTGCATCATTGCACAAAGGTGCAGTCATATGTGAGGCAACCAGGACTGCAAGAGCTGTGAAGAAAAGGCAGGACAGAAAAACCACTGCAGGAAATCCTCCTCCAGAGACGTCAAGCATTCTTTGCCCACATTGTCAAAGAACATTTCGAGCCAAAATAGGCCTTATCAGTCATCTTAGAACCCACGGCTCCATCCCTTCAACCCCACTGGATGAAATGAATGGTCATCATCATTCTTGATGGACAAACAACAACAAACTTGTGGTTTCAGTGAAAGCACCAGAGTCCTCCTTCACAATTCTCCCTCCGGCAAGAGCTGTAAAGGCCCATGAGCTTCTCACATGTCGGACGACCGACCCATCTGTGTAGATGACCGCGTCACCGTCTAGCGAATTCTCGAAAATCAACGCTTGTACTTCAGCCTCAACAGCAGCCGGATTTTCTTGTCTGCATTTTCTATCTAGTTGGATGCAAACTGAAAAGGATGTGCAGAATTCTGTTGGCACTTGCACCCACTCCTCGCCAGGTTCTAAGTCCTCAAGTGAACACACCTGTTGAAGAATGTCTTTGGCTTGACCCATCCACGACCGTCCTCTTTTTAACCTGCTGCCCTTCACCTTCCTAATTTCACTATGCAGTGGATGTTGTGTGTTTGCGTTAATTCTGAGGTAGGCGCTTGCCCTGCAAACTTGTATTCTCTCTTCAATGGTTGGAAAATCAAGAAGGTAGCGCATCGCCCTGCATGCTGTATCTCTTGTACATCCAAGAATAATGCGCATAGCTTCATTCTGTATCCTTTCCATCTGCTTATGGCTGACAGTCAGGATTGCCATTGCATACTCCAAAACAGACATGACCAGCCCCTCGTACAGAAGACATAGATGGCGCTGCTCACAGTTTGCTGCCGCCATCACCCGCATAGCTGCCAAACCCCGCTTGGCCTTTGTTATCACCTGGTCTATGTGCACATTATAAGCAAGGCTTCGATCAAACCGTATCCCCAGGTAATTCATTGCCTGCGTTCTTTCCACCGTCTCTGAACACAGCATTACAGTTGGTGTTGGGTTATTGACAATATGATTATTCAACGAGAACCAAGTCACTGTTGCCTTTGTTGGGTTGACCATTGCCCCAGCTTCATCACACCAAGTTGGCAACTAGCCTTCATCAACAAACAAATACACAAAACACAACATATAAACATAGAAAAGATACTATAGTGACTACATTAAGGCATAAGAACGAGATGAGAAGAATGGTAAGATGACAAAATGAGAACAATGAAAAAAAAATGTTAAAAATGAAAAAATAAAAGTGTAAACAATATGATACTATCTGAGAATCCCAGGCTATGGTAAATGTACTGTAACATCTATGGATTTTATTCTGATCTTGTTTCTTGTGGACAGGCTTGGTGATCATGCAAACCTAGGTCTCTAGATCTTTTCTTATAACATTTCTGTTATTTAATAGTTACAGTCTTCTTCTTATTCTTCTTAAGCAGTCAATGTTTGTCATGCTTCTATTCCAGTGTG
The DNA here is from genome assembly GCA_963921405.1 of Cepaea hortensis. Classification (NCBI taxonomy): domain Eukaryota; kingdom Metazoa; phylum Mollusca; class Gastropoda; order Stylommatophora; family Helicidae; genus Cepaea; species Cepaea hortensis. The sequence continues at coordinate 21,266,492 of OY992888.1, read as the reverse complement.
AGTCATGAACAGGATGGTTAGTTTGAGGTCTTCACTGGTCCCACAAAATTTGTCTCAAAGGGTCGTTCCTGTGAGCTAGATTTACAAAGTCAGGTCAGTCATGTAGTATACTTGAACCCTGGTGTCTTGACAGACAATAGTTTGACATTGTGCTTCAAAAAGGCATAATAACTACAAACCATGGTGGTAGCCAAATGTGGCTAATCAGACTAATTTGGCGGTAAATGTTTGTCCACAATAGATGCATGTGAACACATGGTCATTTCCACCATCATGCACCATCTGACATCTCATACGCTCAGTGTGGGACCTATCTGCAATAATTTTCTCCTATGTATTTAGTCCACATACACTTAATATCTTATCTCTAGAATCTTTGGTATTTACCACCAATAGACAATTTACTTTTTTGTTTTCCTTTGTGTCATTCTCTCTATTTTCTAGGTCTGTTTTTAATTTATTTTGTAGATATCTATTCTTACAGGAATATTGAACTACTGTCCACCATTCATTTTTCTCTATTGATTGATTGATTGATTGATTGATTTAGGAACCAACATCACAGCATTCAGGACATTCTCATAAGCGCTCCGTCCCCATTCTCAGCGTTGTCATTTTTCTCTATGTCACTCTCCAGTCTCTAAATGTTTGTGATTTGTATTTATGATGTTTATCCTCTTTCCAAGCAACTTTATCCATCTCTAGGTACCAACTATCTCCCCTCACTGTCTCTCTCTCTCTCTCTCCCCCACATTCCAAGCAACTTTATTAATCTCTATACACCATCTCTATTCACCGTCTGTCTATCTCTCCTGCTCCCCTCCCTGTCACTCTCGTTTTCTCCACTGAAAGCAAAAATACACAACTTAATTAAATCAACTGGAAAAGTCTAGACGAGCAAAATTATTATAAGTAAAAATACATGAGCAATGAAATCACCTGGAAAAGTCTAGACAAGCAAAATTATTAAGTAAAAACACACGGCCGGTCTACCTGGCGAAGGGGTTAACGACTTTCTCTGGAATCTCTGCATCGCGTTGGTTACTTATGGGATATGTGAGCCGGTCGCTCTGTGTAATCTTGCCAAGAACATCAACAACAGCTGAAAAATGCTGGTGTTGACTGCAACATCCTGTAAGGGATATGCAACTTAAAAAAAGAAACACCCACACACGAGCAATGAAATCACCTGGAAAAGTCTAGACGAGCAAAATTACTCAAGAGACCAAACTTAAATGCTCTGGCTGCTCCACTCTGCTCACTAGTATCTGCTGACTGTTTCACATCATCAAAATCATCATCCTCTGAAAAATATATAGAACCCCAAATATATGTTAAAGAGCAAATGGCACAAATCTACAGGTGGTACGAGTAAATTAAAAAATAAAGACATATTTTTCTTCCTCATTACTCTGCTTGCATCGTGTGCAAGAGTGTGTGTATGTAAATGATGGTTTTGGGTGGGTGAATGTGTGTTTCGAGTGTTCATGTATGTGTTGTGTGTGTGTGTGTGTGTGTGTACGCACGCCCGCACACACACACACACAAAAGGGAGATTCAAATGAAAACCTGAAATTTTATTATGGGTGAATATATTCTGAAAAAGTACAGAACAAATCATTTTTCAATGTAGTCACCACTGCGTTCAATACAAGTTCTCCAGCGCCGATAAAGTGCTTGGCTTCCTGTAGAAAAAAATTCTCTTGGTCTCGTGTGTAACCATTCATGCACCACGTGCTGTGGTCATGTTTTCCATTGGTTTGGGCAGCCAGGTGGACCCAGCCTTAAATGGATAGCATGACATTTCCTGGGAAGTGAAGGCGGTCAGCATGATACTGACCATATCAAGGTCAGTATGGCCAAATGGACAAGAACGCTTGATCTTAAACTTCCAGTGGTACTGATGGTGAGACACCAGTCATCTGAACTGAAATGTTGACTTCATGCCCTGAAATTGGAGATGTAAATTACAAGTACCTTTGAAATCGGAGTGGGTTCGCCTGATGGCGTGGGACACTGGTAATGAGGAAAGCTAGCCCATACACAAAAATCACCCGTGTAGGTAATGCTCAAGTTCAAAGTGAGCATACAAAATAAAAACTGACCAGTGAGTGCCAAGTGGTTTACAAATACAGGACTAGCACCGTACATGCAAGTGTGGATGTGCAGTGGCTAGCACACCTGTCTGCTGGTCATCTGTCCAGGTCCCTATCCAGAGGGATTTATTGTAAATGTACACGGACTCCCAGGTCAACTCCAAGGTCAGGAAATGTGCAGGAGAGTAAAGCTGGTCAGTGGGATATCAACCACATCACCCATCTAGTGCCGTTTCATTCATTCATTCAGTAGCATGTCCTTTGCAGAGCCTCGCTCCCATAACAACCTTACGGAAAACTTCTTGATCACAAGCAAGATGTTCTGCGTCTGATACACCCATCTGGAGATCATCCACCACATCCTGCACCCAGCATCTGGAGATCATCCACCACATCCTGCACTCATCTTCTCTTTGGCCTTCCTCTTCCTCTCTTCCCAGGCATATACCCCTCCATTATTGTTCTCTCCAAACTTTCATGACATTTCAAATGACCAAAATATTTCAATTGGCCAATTGGTATATACAAATATGGGTCTACCACGAGATACCCTGTATGCCTTATGGTGTTAAAATGAGGTCATTAACTTAGTTTAAATTGTTTTTTACATGTAATTTTTTTACATGTGATTAGTATGTACCAACATAATCACACTCTGGATATGTCCTTTGGTGCTCCGTACTCCTCCTTCTTGAACAAGAAATCAAAGACATTGCAATGTGTATATATATTATCACAAACTATTCAAACACTATTTCAGTACAGAATACTTTCCCCCTTAACAATAATAATATTAATAACAATAATAACAATAATAATAATAATAATAATAAAATCCTCATATAACAGTCAGTCTCCTATTGGTAGAACAGTATGTCTCCCATAGATTATAACGATTGCCATATCAATAAGTAATATTAGTGAACAATGTAGAAATGATATTTGCACGTTTCCCATGTGAATGTAATTCATGTATTGATATTGTGGTTCTCGATTAGCCTTGTAAGTGATGTATGAATGTAATAATGTATGAAAGAGAGAGATAAGTAGGGTTGAATGTTAGACGGCGGGCCTGCGTGCCCAATTCTTAACCCTTTGAACATAAAGTTTGCTCATTCATTCGTTCCTTAACATCTTCGCCAGCGTATACCTGAAATAATGTAAGAAGGGTTGAATGTTAGATGGGCCAGCGTGCCCAATTCTTAACCCTTTGAAAATAAAGTTTGCTCTTTCATTCGGTCCTTAACATCTCCACTAGCGTATATCGGCTGATCGTACTAGTTCTCTGTTGGTTAATAAAATGTCTTCTGCTCTTGATAAACTGTTCATGTATGGTGGCTGCCCTCCTCACTCCCGCCTCCCTCACTCTGGACAAGGAAGCAGATTTTACAATATACCATACCTGAATCAGCTTCCAGGATCTCAGCACCCTCTGGGGATATAGGTTTCTTCAGAGCACAGACCAGCCCATTCTTCTCTCCTTTATGGATGTAGGAGGTGATGAGACTGGGCAGGTCACTGTATGTGGGAGGTTGCATATCTCCTTCAGACTACATGATAACATAAGAAAATGACAACATATTAACAGCAAAAAATGGCAATGGCATTGTATGTTCCACATATTATTTTTACAATATATTCCTTTTCTTCTTCTTCATGTCCTTCCTCTTCTCTTTCAGGTGCCATGTCTGGGGCAGGCATCGAGAGCCATGTTTCACCAACTCTATCTGTCATCTGATAGTTTAATCAAACTGGTGTTGCTGATTATGTTGCCTAGCATGTAATCTTTCTACATACATCTTTCTCTGTCATTCTTACCTCTTTTGTCTAGTAATTTCCCCTCAGAGATCAATTTCTCTATTCCATATTTTCTGTTGATATTTCATTAATCTCTTCCTTATGCATTTGATGAATGGCCCTTGGCCTTAACTCCCACAGAAGTAAACATCTTGTTTGTTTGTTTTCTTCTCTGTCTGTAATATTTTCAACATCCTTCTCACGAACTACATCTCCAATGCCTCCTTTATAATATCAAGTCAGATTATTCAGACTGAAGACTGATATAAAGTTCTTAAACATGTCAGTCAACCATGAATCTAGCTTTGTAATTGCTGATAAACTTATTCTTAATAAATTAAAGTGATGGTTTTCTCTAGCTTCAAATAGCAACCACATATATTTCATCATCATTTAGGAAGTCCTTTGAAGAACATCCCTCTCACTGCAGCCTATTAAAAAGAGGCGCTCAATTTTTTAAAAAAATCTTCAGGTTATTGCAGAGACAGATACCATACACATAATCTCTCTCTCTTTTTCACACAAACAGATAAGAGGGGAAAAAAGATAGAGAGAGAGAGAGAGAGAGAGAGAGAGAGAGAGAGAGAGAGAGAGAGAGAGAGAAGAGAGAGAGAGAGAGAGAGAGAGAGAGAGAGACAGACAGACAGACAGACAGAGACAGAGACAGAAAGAGAGAGAGAAGGAGTGCAAATGAACAAACTTTATTATCAAGGGGTACAAAGTGGGCACAAAGGCCAGTCTTAAATTTTGTCCCTGCCAACTACCCCCTCTTTCACACATTACACATTAATTATATATTCCATACCATGCATGTTAAATTGTGTTAAATTCATGTAGCAGTAAACATAACAACATCAGAAACACAGAGAACGGCTGAAAGAATTACAAAGAAACTACAAATAGTCACTAATTGCTGCCTGTCAGAATAATGGGAATAAAATGGTATGACAGAATCATGTGCCAGTGATTCAAGGGGTGAGGGAAAGACGCTGGCGCTGGTTAGGACGCACACTGAGAAAACCTGAGGACAATATAACCAGACACTCTCTTGTCTGGAATCCACAAGGCAAATGAAACAGAAGGAGACCTAAAACACAGAGATGAATAATATTGGGAGAACATGGAGAAGATAATAAAATAAACCGCCTCTGCCCCCCCCCCCCCAAAAAAAAAAAAACAACAGGATGGCTGGTGTGGTGTAGTTGAAGGCCTATGCTTCAATAGGGGATAAAGGGAAGAAGAGGAAGAAACATAATAACATAGATATTGGGTATATACATGGTACAGACTAAACATGTCATGAGACACACATACATGCATATACCTATGCAGAGAGAGGAGAGAGACTAAAGGAGTCTCTCTCTCTCTCTCTTCATTAGCTAAACCAAAGCAAGCTAAGCAAATTATGCATCCATACTCCAGACATTACCAGGAAAAAGTTGATGTGCTATCACATTACCAACAAACCACTCAGAGTTTCATATAACATCAAACCTAACAATTGAAGCAGCTCACTACCTGAACTGAAAGGCGTCCATCTTTGTCTGGGAGAATCCGGTACTGGTGAACTCGATTCTGATACCTGCAACAGTGGAAAGTAAACTGAGAAAACAAATCTACAAATGGGAAACTTGAGGAGTCTGTAGCGGAACACTGTTATACGAGCTTCTATGACACATTGTTACTGTTGTTCACCTTGCAATGCAGCTGCTGTAATGAACAGGGCTGTTTTACACACCTAGAGATACAATGGACACACTATGCTAAACCAATTAACACTTAATGGGTGCTGTAGTTTGTATCATGTTGGCCACCTTTACCTATCAAGATATTTTGTGATACCTATTTCAGGCTGGGCTGATTCAGAAGCCCAGGTCAATTAAAAAAAATATTGGCTCAATGAGGATTTGAACTCCTGATTATCGGTCAGGCAGGCAGCATCTAGCCACTATGCACACCCATACATGCAGTCGGTTCCAAATCACTGTACTTGGCTTCCTACAATTCCTAAAAATGTTGTTAGTTTATTACCATTATAGCAACAACAATGTCATTAACTAAGGCTACAGATAATCTGAACAAATATAATAAAAAGCTTCGGTATTGAGAATTTTTCTGCAGGACTCAGCATGATGTTCTATAATGTGAGAATTTTCCTGCAGGACTCAGCAAGATGTTCTATAATGTGAGAATTTTCCTGCAGGACTCAGCAAGATGTTCTATAATGTGAGAATTTTCCTGCAGGACTCAGCAAGATGTTCTATAATGTGAGAATTTTCCTGCAGGACTCAGCAAGATGTTCTATAATGTGAGAATTTTCCTGCAGGACTCAGCAAGATGTTCTATAATGTGAGAATTTTCCTGCAGGACTCAGCAAGATGTTCTATAATGTGAGAATTTTCCTGCAGGACTCAGCAAGATGTTCTATAATGTGAGAATTTTCCTGCAGGACTCAGCAAGATGTTCTATAATGTGAATATTTTCCTGCAGGACTGACCTAGACAGTCTATAATGCAGAAATCAGCAACATATCAGAATTAGTATTATATCATTCATTCATTCCATTCAGTAGCATGACATTTGCAGAACCTCGCTCTCATAACAACCTATCGGAAAACCTCTCGATCATAAGCAAGATGTCCCACATCTGATACACCCATCTGGAGATCATCCGCCACATCCTGCACCCATCTTCTCTTTGGCCTTCCTCTTCCTCTCTTCCCAGGCATATACCCCTCCATTATTATTCTCTCCAAACTTTCATGACATTTCAAGTGACCAAAATATTTCAATTTTCTTTGTTTTAAGATTGTAGCACAGAAAATAAAAATAAAATAAACAAAAAACAAACAAAAAGAAAACCTAACACTGGATAAAGATATGATTCTAGAATGTGCCATGAACTGTGATTTTATCTTCTCTGCCACATAAGATGTTTACCTCTTCTGTCATCAAACTGTTCAACAGAACAACCAGGTCATTAGATATTCAACTTAAGACATCTATCTACATTTGATACTAGAATTATGCATGCATTAGCAAACCAAACACACATGGCCAATGACATCCATGTCCGACATTCATTTTCCATTCTTGGTTATTTCACTACATTTTACTTCTCACACAAAAGGCAGCCTCTGTTACACAGTGATCAAACTGTCTGCCTCATGCACAGAGTTTTGTGGGTTCCTTTCCAGATTGCATTGTTAAGACTATGAGTGCAATTTGTTTGGAGGCACTGGAGCTAAGGATGCTTTGTTCCATGCTCTTGACAGAAGACCCCTGGGGACCATCACTGGATTGATTGATTGATTGATTGACTGATTTAGGAACCGACATCACAGCATTCAGGGCATTCTCATAAGCGCTCCATCCCCATCCTCAGAAGCCAGCAAAAGTTCCAACCCCAATAGTACCAGTAGCAATCTGATTATATGTGCATCCCACCTTTCCTCTAAGTGTCGAGCATCGGCCAGATCCCCTCATCACTCCATGCTGTCGAATTCTTGCCAGACCATGGTGATCCATTTGCTCCTCCAAGGTGTACACTTATCGTGCATCAATACTCCACTAAGTTTTGCAGAGCCAGCCAATCTGTCTGCCTGTTCATTCCCCAGCACACCCGCATGCCCCAGAGAAAAGATCACTGGAGCTATGTAGCACATGCTTTGTTCCATGCTCTTGACAGGCAGCTTGCCATTCTGATGGAGATTAAGCCAGATGAGCTCAAACTGGGAGCAATGAAGTTGATCACCATCACCATTAAACTTGTACTCCTCAGTCAAAAAGCAGAGATGATATATCATGACCGGTAAGTCAGTCAGAAAATAGGTATGCAAGTTTCTGAACATTTCACTCCACCATTAGTCTAACTTTGTGACTGCTCATAATTATATTTGAAGGAATATATGCTCATAATTATATTTTAACGAATATAATATAACAGTTTTCCCCTGACTTCCACATCCACATAACAAGATTTAGATAAGTGTTTCCCAACGTGGGGCCCACGCCCCACAGGGGGGCAATTCGACTGTTAAGGGGGGCAATTCGAAAATGGAAGAAATCGGCTGAATATAACAAAACGGGGAGACTTGACACTGAAGTTAACTAAATTGGAACCTGACATAAGATCTCTTTGCAGCAAGCATCAAGCGCAAGGATCTCACTAAATTTAAATAATAAATAATTACTAATAATTAAAATAATATAGAAAAATCTTTCATTAAAATTATTTTGTACTTGAATTTCAGTTCTCCATTATATGTTTTGAAAATTTACTTACTGTGTTTGCTCAATAATTACCTAGTGATTTCTTCCTAACACCTATCATTCAAGTTTCTTTAGTGAACATTTCAATTTTTGAATATTAAAAATAATGTATATGTTGAGGGGGGGGGGGGGGGGGCATGGGGCAGGGGAGGGGGGCAATATGAATTTTAGAAAGGTTTAAGTGGGGCATGGCACAAAAAAGGTTGGGAAACACTGATTTAGATGCTATAAATATTACATTATGTGTTAAAGTTAGTTGCATATCTTTTACAGGACATCACAGTCAACACAAGGATGTTTTTTGCTGTTATGATCTCTTGGCAAGTTTACGTTAAGTAGTCTGCCATTGCTTTCTGAACGACCGGCACCCAAACCATTTCGTAAAAAAAACCAACGCAAGGTGGTCTGCTGCCAAATTGCCTGCAGCTGTGCTTCGAACGTAAGTATGTGGGATTATGAACTGCATCAGTAACCCCTATGCCATGGAGCTGGCGTACTTGTCTGATTATGTTGAATGTTATAACATCAGCAACCTTGACTGCCAAGATAGTGCTTCTGGGAATTCTCTGGGAAGGGAAGGCAGCAAGCATGGGAACTGGCCACCCCACCTCCTTATGCTATGACCTAAGATATGTGAAGAATTAACCCTTCACAACCCAATGGCAGTATCTGCCATGGGACTACCTTTACTATAGGAACAAACAATTATGGCCTACTGTTTATGACTTTGAGATGCTAAGGGATCTCCAGCTCTAACACCAGAGCTTTTTCAGTTGCACACAGGACATTCTATTTATTCGTGCACATTCAGGATCTGGTGGGAGCATAATGTTCATGGGTTTCTTATTTGTAGAATAATCCACAACTAGATTTATACTTAGCACTTTTTGAGTTAGAAGCGGACCCCTTAACTGTAAGCCGTTCCACCTCTAGGTCAACTCAAGCAGCGTTGGCAGATGGCACACCTACACTGCTACAGAAATGTTTGTAGGTGTAAAATATAGCCACCTAACAACAGTGGAGACATGGTTTTGGAGAAGAGTGTTGAAAATATTGTGGAGAGATAAGAAAAACAAATGCTGAGGTATTGGCAGCGCTGATGTTACTTGACTGATTGATTGATTGATTTAGGAACCGACATAACAGCATTCGGGGTATTCCCATAAGCGCTCCGTCCCCATCCTCAGCAACCAGCAAAAAGTTCCAACACTAACAGTTCCAGTAGCAACCTGATTATATGTCCGTCTCGCCTTTCCTCTGAGCGTCGATCGTTGGCCAGATCCCCTCGTCACTCCTCGCTGTCACATAACTGCCAGACCATGGTTATCCATTTGCTCCTTTGTGGTGTACAAGTGCTCCCACAAGGCCGCAACCAAGTCTGCCTTATCATGCATCAATACTCCACCAATTTTTGCAGAGCCAGCCAATCTGTCCGCCTGTTCATTCCCCAGCACACCAGCATGCCTAGGAGAAAAGATCCAGACGATGCTTGTTTACCTGTGACACTACAATAAATAAAGAAAATGAAATGTAAGAGAAAATTAGGAATATCTTGAAAACAATAATGATGTGGTTTCTGTGACGAATGTTGCAAAAACTTTGGACTGTCAGAATAACTGACAATGAGTGCCTAGAAGAAGCTAATGAATGTAGAGCATTATATACAATTCTAAGAAAGAGACAAATAGTTTTTAGTCACATAATGAAAAGAGAGGCACTGGAAAACAGTGACAGCTGGAATGACCAGTGGCATAAGAGACTGATCGATAAACTGAAGCTGATTGGTCTAAGACAGTGGCATGGAGGAATATCATCAACACAATCACTGATCTCTGTGGAGATAGATGAATGCCTAGATCTTTTGGCATGTCACATGAAGATGATGATGATGATGTCAAGGGAAATTTTGGAATAGAAAAATTAGCTTCATGTGGGAAAATACTATGCGACTGAGGCAAAGGAAGAAGAGAAAGAAATATGAGAACAGCTGAAACAACTGGAAAAGAAATACAAATATAGGCATCAACTTCATCAAAACATCAGACAACAGAGAGGATTAGAGAGATATGATCACCAATGTCTGCTTCAGACAAGACACCTGTTAAAGAAGAAAGATAAAGACACCTGTTAAAGAAGAAAGATAATGACACCTGTTAAAGGAGAAAGATATAACCATACTTACAACAAACACAATACATATGCTCCAGCTACAGACTCGCTGTCTCGGACCAGGAAGCTGCCGTCCTCCCCTCCTTGCAGCAGCAGCTCCTCAGAGCGTAGCCGGGAAATACCCTTGTGGAAGAACACACCAGACATTCTCGTATGCAGGCTACGACCATGAGTGTTACGTCCGTTTGAGCTGTTCATTTCATGAAAGAAGATATAAAAAATAAATAAATAATAACATGCTTAACTTGACAACAGAAGGACATGCATTTTCACAATTATGATGAGAACTAAGATGTACGTATGTGTTCCGTTCAATTTGTCATAATTTGCCTATGTGTTACTGGGCCCTAGAAGGGAGGCAAAGATTAGTAATACTGTAACCAAGGTCAGCATGGCCGAATGGATAAGAAAGCTTGTTCTTAAACATCCAGTGCACTGATGCCGAGGTAGGGGGATCAACCCCTACACCGGTCAGTTGTACTAAATGTTGACTTCTCGTCCTTGTCTTGGAGACATGAATTACAAGTACCCCTGAAGTCAGAGTGGGTTTGCCTGATGGCGAGGGACACTGGTAATAGGGAAAGCTAATCCACACACAAAATTCAGCCCAGTGCTACTAGAAGTTGCGTTTATCAACTAAGCTTGAGTTCAAAGTGAGGGACGCCCCAAACAAAACAAAAAATACTGTAACCCAGTGGTTCTCAACCTTTTTTGGCCATGCCCCCCATCACCATATTTTTAGGATGTCATTCCCTCCCTCACCATATTTTTAGAACGTCATCCCCCCCCCCCCCCCCCCCCCCCCTTTCGTATTTCCTCACTAAAAATTCCCCCTTGCCCCTACACAGTATATGTAATAATTGAAGCTAAATTTAATAGCACATACTAAAACAAGTCTAGACATCTACATAAAACGTGATTTGCATATCTACTTACGTTATAAAATGAATTTCAGAAGGGTGATACGTACAGAACTGTAATGTATGAAGGGAAAAACAATACCAAGTAATCGGTTCTTGTATTAACGCAATCTAGAAATAATCTTAATTCCCCGCCTGGAAACCCTAAAATTCACCCCTGGGGGGAATTCCCCACCAGTTGAGAACCACTGCTGTAACCTATCAGCATGTGACTGGCAGCGACTAAGGAGGGTAGACATGAGACTGGCTACTTTGTCAGGTAGACAATTTTAGCTGAAACATCCCACCAGTCATGACCTAGTCTACAAAAGGGCTTGGAGTAAGCTGGTTGCCTGCGCTCCACAGGGAGATGAAAGGTGCTCCACTGGGAGATGAAAGGTGCTCCACTGGGAGATGAAAGGTGCTCTATTGGAGCTCCACTGAGAGATGAAAAGTGCTCCACTGGGAGATGAAAGGTGCTCTATTGGAAGATGAAAGGTGCTCCACTCAGAGATGAAAGGCACTCCATTGAAAGATGCAAGACGCTCCATTGAGAGATGAAAGGCATTCCACTGAGAGATTAAAGGAAGGTACTCCATTGAGAGATGAAAGGTACTCCACTAAGAGATGAAAGGCACTCCACTGAGAGATGAAAGCATCATATACCCAATATGTTACAATGGCATATAAATCAGCCATTACACCATCACAACTTGTGATTTGGGTATAGTTCTTTCATTGAATTTTGTTTTATTCTTTTCTCTTCTGATGAAGGGTGGATTGCAGAAATACCCACTCTGGTTATGTAACTAGGAAACTGACTTAACAAATATTTTTTTTTTTATTGTTGCGTATCCCTTACAGGACGTTGCAGTCAACACCAGCATTTTTCAGCTTTTGATGCATTAGGCACGTTTTACGTTCAGTAGTTTGCCATTACTTTCTGAATGACCGCCTCCCATACCAACACGTTATAACACAACGCGACATGGTCTGCTGCACAAATCGGTCGCAGCTGAGTTTCGAACGCCTGGTAAGCGGCTCACGAACCGTGTTCGCAAGCCTTTGGCCATGGAGACCGGCCATAACATATATTAAAGTCATTAAAACAAAAGCTGGAAGCAGAGACCTGATATGACTCTGTGTTAAGACCATCACATGTTGTAAGCCTGAGTGCACAGGAGAATAGGTGGCCAGGTGTTTCTTCTTATTGGACGAGGTTAAACAGGTGTTTTGACTGCGCTCATGACATTATCAGCATAACAACCCCTTAATAATTACATCAACGCTATTTTAACGGCCATGTTATGCAGTAACAAACTCGGCATTGTGATGTCCTCAAGTCTACCGTTTATAAACTGTGTACATATATTATAACTGCTGGGTGGTTTGGCAGATTTCAGACCAAAGATCTCTACACATCACCTGTGTATTGCAAATCTCTACACATCACCTGTGTATTGCAAATATTCTGACCTATTTCATCACAATGAAGCAGACGCCATGCTGTATCAGCCTGTTAGGACCAGTTCCTAGTCTGTATTCATATATATATATATATATATATATATATATATATATATATATATATATATATATATATATATATATATATATATATATATATATATATATATATAATCTACAACAGTAAAACCATCACCCTCTTCGGATAACAATCCCTTTGAAATTAATATCCAAATTGTGGCTGACTCGGTTACATGATTATTAATCTTAGCCAGGTGATGGACCCTAATATAACTTCTCTTCTGAGGTTGAACGGGGTAGGGGTAATGATAGAATAGTCATGGAAATATCTACATACACACATATATGTCCTACTCTTTGCGATTTCCAACTGATATAGTAAATTTAACATTCATAACTTGCACATTGGACCTTCTCTTGTTTTGCAACTATCCAAGAATTTCTTAGACTGCCAGAGTAACTAACAATGACTGCCTGAAAGAGGCTAATGAAACTTGAACATTATATTCAACAATAGAATGAGATAAACATGAGCTTTCTTTGGTCATGTGATGAGAAGAGAGGCATTGGAGAACACCGTGATGACTGGAAATATCAAGGGGAAGAGAGGCAGGGGCACACCAAGAGAAATGATGCTGGATGGACTGAGACGGTGTAATATCATTAGCACCGCTGATCCAGAACACCAACAACCGAGATGTGTGGGGAGACATAACACCTAAGCTAGCTGACAGGGCACTTGGTGATGATACAAGAAGGCTGGATATCTGACATCACTACCTAAAAGATCACCAAGGACATATGATATCACTAGATACTCATATATTATATCATTAGATACCCATGATATCACTAGATACCCATATATTATATCATTAGATACCCATATATGATATCCTGAGATACCCATATATGATATCCCTAGACACACATATATGATATCCCTAGATACATATATGATATCACTAGATACCTATATATGATATCCCTAGATACCCATGATATCACTAGATACCCATATGATATCACTTGATACCCATATGATATCACTAGATACCTATATATTATTTCCCTAGATACAGATACATGATATCCCTAGATACCCATGATATCCCTAGATACCCATGATATCACTAGATACCCATATGATATCACTAGATACCCATATATGATATCCTTTGATACCCAGATGATATCACTAGATACCCATATATGATATCCCTAGATACCCATATATGATATCCCTAGATACCCATATATATTATACATATACCTGTATGTGTTGTAAAACTGTCCATCCCCATGCTGAGATTCAAACTGGGTACCACCTGATCCTGAGGCAGACACAGCACCCTCTCCGCCTGGGTTAACCCCAAAGGTGTGGTGGCATAGTGGTGACTGCGCTGAACTGCCAAGAAAGGGGTCACAGTTCAATTCCCAGCATAGCCAGGATTATGTTGTACAGTTAGTTTGGCTTTGGTGTTAACCTAGCCTCATAACCGCGCGGGTACCAGGACAACTGTGGACATATTCTGGCAATCTGACTGGGAAGGAAAGGTGCCCAGGATGTCTGCAGTGTCCTGTGTCCATCTTGGTTCTGGCCGACTCCCCCCCCCCCCCCCCCTCCTCCCTTCCTTCAGAACCCACGCCTTTCATTACTGTCCTTCCCAAACCAATGTGACCTTTAATATGAACAAAGTATTCCAGTTTCTGAGACATGATTTTCCAGAGCCAGTTTTCTTTGATGTTCAGATCGTGTAGAGCAGTGGTTCTCAATCTTGTTTTGGCCCATGCACCCCTTCACCATATGTTCAGAATGACATTCCCCCCTTTCGTATTTCCTCTCTATAACCCCCCCCCCCCCCACCCCCCACCCCACCAACACATAGTATATGTAAATATGGAAGCTAAATTTGATAACATACTAGAACAAGTCTAGACGTCTACACAAAACGTGATTTGCGGGTCTACTTATGTTACAAACCTAATGTCAGAAGGGCGAGAAGTACAGAACCATAAAGTATGGAGGGGAAAACAATATCAAGTAATGGGTTCTTGTATTAACGCGATCTTGAAATAATCTTAATTCCCCCTGGATACACTAGAATTCCACCCCCCACCCTCAGGGGGGAGGTTCCCCACCGGTTGAGAACCACTGTTGTAGAGTGTTAGTGGTTTTATTTTTCTTGGTCCGTGATATTCCAAGAACGCCGTGATATTCCAAGATCGTGGCTGTAACCTTCAGTTCAAAGGCCCAGAAATTATTCTTTATTGATTGTGAAATAGTTCATGATTTACTTCCCTATGCTGCGTGGGGACACATACATATTCTCAAAATGGTATTTAATTTGTTTGCTGCTGCTGTGTCATATTCTTCTTCTTCAGCATTCCGAGCCATTGAGGTTCTTTGCTGCAAATACAATCTGTCTCCATTCGTCTCTCTGGTGGACCTTCTCTTGCCAGTCGTTGATTCCAAGTGCTTGTAGGTCTGTATGTATATTATCTCTCCACCGCCTTCTTGGTCTACCTCGGGGTCTACGGTCATTTATTTCCTGAGTGTAAGCGAGTTTTGTTTCCCTATTATCTTCCATTCTTTCTATATGCCCCAGCCATTGTAGTCTATTAGCCTTCATGATACCAGTGATTAGCGGGGACTTAAACAAATCATAAATGTCTTTGTTACTTCTTCTTTTCCACTCTCCACTTTGTGTATCCCTAATGGGTCCAAAGATGCGTCTTAAAATTTTGTTCTCAAAGGTTTGTAACAAGGCTTCGTCTCCTTTCGTTGTACTCCAGGTTTCAGAGCCATACAGCACAACTGGTCTGATCAGTGTTTTGTATATTGTGATTTTGGTGTTACGAGATAGCGCCTTTGATTTTAGTAGATGTTGTAGTGCATAGTATATCTTATTTCCAGAGTTGATTCTAGTTTGTATTTCTTCCCTTATGATGTTGGAGCAGTTGAAGATTGTACCCAGGTATTTGTATGTTTCCGTTCTTTTAATGGTCATATTATCTATTTGTATGTGGCCAGAGTTTTTAGCCATTCCGTCTCTTGAAATTACCATATATTCTGTCTTATCTTGGTTGATAACCAGCCCCATCTGTTGGGCTTTTTCCTTTAAGTGAGTCAATATTTCTAATGTCTTTTGTTCACTTTGCCCTATAATATCTATATCATCTGCATAACCAAGCAGCTTGGATGTTCCTCCAATATCACATTCCTCCTTTACCTTCCTTACAACTTTCTCTAGAGCCAGATTGAAGAGTAGCGGCGATAGTGCATCACCCTGTTTCAAGCCAGATGTTATTTTGAAGGGGTCTGATTTCCTGCCTTTATATGTTACTATATTATAAGTATCTTCCATGCATAGTTTGGTCATGTTAATTAACTTCCTTGGTATTCCAAATTCCTGCATAACATTCCATAGACTATTCCTATGGACACTATCATAAGCCTTTTTAAAATCCACAAAAATGTTATGGAGATCTCTTTTATATTCCCAATGTTTCTCGGCTATTTGTCGTAAGATAAATATCTGATCTATTGTTGATCTGTTTTGTCTAAAACCCGCCTGGTAGTCACCTAATATGTCTTCTGAATATGGTTTTAGTCTATTTAGTAATACTGCGGATAGTATCTTATAGCTTGTGGACAGTAGTGATATTCCTCTATAATTTCCACATTGGAACTTGTCTCCTTTCTTAAAGATAGGTATCAATAATGACTCTTTCCAGTCATGGGGTAATTCTTCTGTCCTCCAGATTTTTATTATTAGTTCGTATAGCTTTAGATGTAATGCATGGCCACCTGCCTTTATAAATTCAGCAGCAATTCCATCAGTCCCAGTTGCCTTATTGTTTTTAAGTCGTGTGATTACATATAGGATTTCTTCAAATGTAGGTTCTTCAATTTGTGGTTCGCATGTTAGAACCTCTTCCTGTGGGAAAATGTTACTTGGAGCTTCACAATTTAGTAATTCAATAAAATATTCTTTCCATGTGTTGCACATTTCTTCATTGGTATTTATCATATTCCCATTTTTGTCTTTTAAACCATATGTGTTTTGTTGGTGCCCTCGTTTCATTGACTTCAGTACTTTAAAAAACTTTCTGGATTCATTTTTCTGGTGATTAGTTTCCATATCTTTGATTATATTACTCATATATTCTCGCTTCTGCTGTCTGACTATTTTTGTAGCCTCTTTACATTCATTTCTATAATGCTCTTCCTTTTGGATGTTATTGATGTCATTTAACCATACATGTCTGGCATTCTTCTTCTTAGTGACTGCTTCTTCACATTTTTGATTGAACCATCTGTTCTTTCTATCCGTGGTTGACACACCGAGACATTCTTCTGCGGTAGATTGAAGTGTATTCTTGATGTTCAACCAAGTTTGGTCAACGCTTTCCTCCAGAGGGTTTTGCAAAGTTTCAAGTTTACATTTTATTTCATCTGTAAATTTCTCTTTGACTGTAATGTCTTGTAGTTTTTCTCTGTTATATGTTGGGTGTAATCTTTGTAATTTAGTATAGAAAGCTCTCTTAAGTTTTATTTTAAATTTTGCTCCAACGAGGAAATGGTCACTGTGGCACTCAGCTCCTCTATAACTTCTGACTTGCTGTATGTTTGATGCATTTCTGTTGTTAATTAAAATGTGATCTATTTGATTATAGGTTCTCTTGTCACATGATTTCCAAGTTTGTTTGTGTATATCCTTTCTTTGTAGTCTGGTACTGCTAATCTGCAGTCCTTTGGCTTCTGCCAGGTTGATGACTCTCCATCCATTATCATTTGAAGTTGTATGTAGGCTTTCCATACCGGCCACTTTTTTATTAGTTTGCTCTCTACCTATTTTTGCATTGAAGTCTCCCAGCACAATCAGGATGTCCTGTTTGGGGGTTTCTTCTATGACATCTTCCAGATCATTATAAAAGTCTTCTTTAATATCATCTTCTTTCTCTTCAGTAGGTGCATGTACATTAATCATCGTTATATTTTTCCATTTACCTTTTATTCGTAATTTACTAATCCTGTCATTAAAAGCTTTAAAGTTTAAAATGTTCCCCCATAACTCTTTTTTGATGACAAATCCTGTTCCTAATTCATGTTTATTTTGGGTGTTTCCTCCATATATTATAATCATTCCATTTTGCTCTAAAGTACCCTCTCCTGGCCACCTTATTTCTTGAATTGCTGTGATATCCATTTGATATTCAACCAGCTCCCGGGTTAGTTCTTCGGCCGCTCCAGCTCGATATAGTGTCCGTACATTCCATGTTCCAAATCTCAAAAGTCCTTTAACGTTCCAAGGTCGTTGTCCAGATAAGTCAGTCCGATATCGAGGCTCATGTATTTGTTTCGTAACAAAGAAAGGTTTTTACAAAGGTGGGGATGTTAACCCCACGCTTCAACCCCCAACCTGGAGGACCAGGGTGTTTCTCTTTGTCTGTTCTCTACCCTTTGACCTGTCCGGCTTGGGAGGCCCTGCTGGTAGCTACGCTACCGCCGGCATAGCTCTCAGGGTCATTGAGAAACTCAAGCTCCCCCACCACGACAAGGTGGAAACACCATCGGGGGAGCTGTGTCATATGCTCTTAATAATAATTAACATCCTCATTGCAAGAGCCAGTTTACTTTTGACTTCTTTAGAAAAGTAAGATAACACACATGCTGCATTAACACACAAAATAGTCGTCTGTTAAAGGTCGCAGAAGCTACCATGATTAATCTGTATAGGCCAGTTTTGTGCAAACATAAAGACATGATAGTCAGTTTAAGATTACCGTGGTAGACAACTGAAATTACTGTGCGAATATGTGTGTATTTCAGCTTGAAAGATTTATCTAATTACTTTATGTTGCGTTATTTCTGCAGTATGTTCCTGACGAGATGCAGCAAAATATGCCAGACACTAAATCGTGCAATCTGTTATTTGTCTCTTCGTTATTCAAATTCATTACGGGAAAACAGTGTTGTGATTTTCTGAAAAGTAAGATAATCAGTTTGTAACATTTTAAATTTCTTCTTTGTTGATTTTGATTTTCTGGTATGCGTGTAGTTTTGTATGTAAAAACAACAACCAGCTACAATGAAAACACTAGTAAAACAATTTACAAGCTCCCTGCCGAGTTCCCAGTCTCGTTTGCTTCACACTGCCTGCTGTGTTGACACGAATTTATCAAACTGTTAATGGATGGCTTCACTGGCCATGACCCGGCGCAATCACACTTAATATGCCATACGCTATTTCAGATAGCACGGATGTTAATATACAAGTAAAACAAGGCAATTTAAATGGGTTATATACTACTCATTTATGTTCTAGACAGTTGTAATATAGTAATAGCTATCTAGGTAAGAAAGAGTTACAATATTGCAATGTGTTCTTTTTCTTTAGACAGTCTAAAGACATAACAATTACTGAAGCGTAACGGGTTACTGTAATAAAGGTCTAGAGAAGAAGGTGCTACAGTGAAAACTGGAGGAAAAAGTGTTTACAGTAACAACTGTCCGGATAAGAATTAATTACAGTATTAACAGTCTAGAGATGGCATGGTTACGATAAAACCGCCTAAATAAGAAGTGATTCCAGTAATTAGTGTCTATAACAGAAATGGTTACAGTAATACTTGTCTAGAGAAGAAGCATTTACAATAATAAATACACAGAGAAAAAGAGATTACCGTCATAACTGTCTAGAGAAGAAGTGGTTACAGTAATAATTGTCTAGAAAAGAAGAGATTACCGTAATATATGTCTAGAAGACGTGGTTACCGTAATAACTAGTCTAGAGAAGAAGTGGTTACAATAATAATTAGTCTAGAGAAGAAGTGGTTACGGTGATACTTACCTAGAAAAGAAGTGGTTGCAGTAATAACTAATCTAGAGAAGAAGTGGTTACAGTAATAACCAGTTTAGTGTCGAAGCGGCTGCAGTAAGAACTGTATAAAGTAGTTTTAGCAACTACTGTCTAGATAAGACTGGTTATAGTAATAACTTTCTGGAAAGACTGGTTACACAAATAACTGTCTGGATTAATCAGAAGTGGTTATGGTACAGCTTCTGGAGTAGATGTGGTTATAGCAGTAATTGTCTGAAGAAACAAAATTAGTTACAGAAACAATTAGAGAGGAGTGGTTACAGTAATAACGTATGGAGGAGAAACAGTTACAGTAATAACTATCTACAGTTCCTCCGAAGTAGGAGAGTGTCTGCCTGCACGGCGAGGAACCACCAGTCTGCACACCAATAAGTCAGACATGGGACAACGGATACTCACGCAAACCTCAGGTCCTGTATGACATCACACTGATGTCTTAATCCGACATATGGAGTTCACAGCCAGTGAACACAAGCAAGCAAGCAACTATCTACAGAAGAAGTGGTTACAGAAATAATATACAGAAAAGAATACCCCAGTAATACCTGTCTAAAGTAGAAGTGGTAATAGCAATATCTATCTGGAAAAGTGCTTACGGTAATTATGTTTGGAGAAGCGGCTGTGGTAATAATGTTTGGAAATGGAGTGGTTAAAGTAACGACTGTCTTTGAGAAGAGGTTGTTAGTGGTTGGGGTAATAACTGCCCGGACAAGTGGTTATAGTGCTAGCTGTTTGAGGAAGTGGTTATAGTACTTCCTGGGGAAGAAGTGGTTATAATAATAATAAATGTGTGGAGAAGAAATGGTTATAGCAATAATTTCCTGGAGAAAAGATGGTTATAGTAATAACTGTCTGGTTATAGTAATAACTGTCTGGAGAAGAATTGGTTACAGTAACGACTGTCTAGTGAAGAGGTTGTTAGTGATAAAAATAACTGCCTGGAAAAGTGGTTATAGTATTAACTGTTTGAGGAAGTGATTATAGTAATAAACATTGAGGAATGAGGTTGAACATACTTATGTGCTGTGTTGTGTATGTGTGACAGAGAGTCAGAGAGAGAGAGCGAGAGAGAGCGAGAGAGAGAGAGAGAGTGAGAGCGAGAGAGAGAGAGAGAGATAGAGAAAGAGGCAGACAGACAGACAGTGAAAGAGAATGAACGAACGAACAAACTTTATTTTCAAAGGATTAAGAATTAGGAGAGAGAGAGAGAGAGAGAGAGAGAGAGAGAGAGAGAGAGAGAGAGAGACAGACAGACAGATAGACAGACAGACAGACAGACAGACAGACAGACAGAGAATGACAGAGAGACAGAGACATGACATACAAAGACATTGAGGGACAGAGAGAGAGAGAGAGAGAGAGAGAGAGAGAGAGAGAGAAAGAGAGAGAGAATGACAGAGAGTGAAAGAGAGAGAGAATGGAAGAGAGTGACAGAGAGAGACAGAGACATGAGAGACAGAGACATTGAGGGATAGAGAGAGAAGAGAGACAGAGACAGAGAGCGAGAGACATTGAGGGGCAAAAGATATAAAGAGACATATTGTGACAGAGGTATTGAGGGACAGAGATAGAAAGAGAGACAGAGAGAAAGACAGAGAGACAGAGAAAGAAAGCGAGAGACACAGAGAAAGATAGAGAGACAGGCAGTGAGAGACAGACCAAAAGAGAGAGGCAGAGAAGGGAGAGAGAAAGATAGAGAGGCAGAGAGAAAGAGAGAGAGACAGAGGTAGAAAGAGATAAATTGAGAGAGACAGAGTAAAAGAGACACAGAGAAAGATAGAGAGACAAGCATAGAGTGAGACAGACCGAGAGAGAGAGAGAGAGAGAGAGTGAGAGAAAGAGAGAGAGAGAGAAAGAGAGAGAGAGAGAGAGAGAGAGAGAGAGAGAGAGAGAGAGAGAGAGAGAGAGAGAGAGAGAGAGAGAGAGAGAGAGAGAGAGAGAGAGAGAGAGAGAGAGAGAGATAAACATCCAGGGTCGTTCAAGACTGTCACAACATGGAAGTGCAAGCGGCAGCAGGGAACACGACACGATTTCTCACTTCCTCCCACCGGCACTTCTAGTCGAATCGCTATCTCTGGCCGTTTCCTGTACACTTGATTGGAGAAGCTTATCCAGCCTGCAGGCCCCTGGCCGAGATAACAATAGGGATTATTCTGTAACATATCGTGTAGACTGGCCATGGCGACGCAGAGGCTGAACAGTGCCGAGGGACGGTGACTTAGCACCAGCCGGCGCGTAGGCGAAGTTGGCAGGGAACTGCGCGGATAATGTCATAAGCACGATCGGACGAGAGTTCGACGCCTGGGCTCGTCGTCTTTATAAGTGAGAAAGGGGAAGATTGGCTACCTATTCCTCCGTGTAGTTAGGTCAAATGAGATGGCTCTGTCATATAACAGACCCATAGCGGGAAATTTCTTCGTTACAATTAGTTTAGTTAGAGACCTAGCACTACCATATAAATCGAAGCGACAATTTCCTACATATTCCTACACATCTTGCGAAAATCTTGAACTGCCAGAGTAACTGCCTACGATTGTTTGCAGAAGTCTAATGAAAGTAGAACATATGCAAATATAAGAAAGAGATAAACAATGTTTTTCGGTCAAAATATTAGAAGAGAGGCACTGAAAAACATCGTGACGACTGAAAAGATCAGAGGTTGAAGCGGCAGACAGAAAGACAGAGAATTGACGTTGGATGGACTGAGATTTTGGCATGGAAAGATATCATTAGCAGAGTTGATCCAGAACATCAAGGACTGAGATCTATAGAGATACATGAACGTCTACGCCAGCTGGCAAAAAGCGCAAACTGATGACAAATATGCAGATTTCCATTTGCAACGTGTTGATATGAACCACAAACCGCTTGGCGATGGCTATGGAGAAGAATAGGGGTATCTGAACTTGAATGTTACAATGTTCCGGCGTCGTCCATTACACGTTATGTCCTGGAAAACGGTCATGTAATTGATAGAGACAGCGCTTTTCGCGCGTTGTTTCATACACAAAATAGTCGTTTGCTAAAGTTTGCAGAAGCCCTAATGATTCATCTGCATAGGTCAATTTTGTGCAAACAGAAAGACATTGTAGCCAATTTAAAATTGCCGTGGTAAACAATTGATATTACTGTGCGAACATGTGTATATTTAAGCTTGGACGAGGTATCTAGTTATTTTACTCTACGTTGTGTGACATTTGCAGTATGTACCTGACGAGATGCAGCGAAATATGCCAGGCAATAAATCGTAATTCTATGGTTTGTGTCTTCGTTATTCAAATTCACTACGGGAAAACATTGTTTTGATGTTACAGAAGAGTTCTTGGAGTCCGGTGAATTGTGGTAAGAAAGGAGCTGACATTCTACGGGATCTCGACATCTTAGACGGCTGGCTCATGGGCGGCGTCATACCTCGGAAACTGAAATACTTTGCCCATATTAAACGGTAGCAGAAATTTAGAGAGAACAGCAATGGAAGTTCCTGCAAGAACAGGCCGGGGTTGATCAGCACGAAGGTGGAGGCAGGACAACATAAGAGACAGACTGAGCATGGAAATACATGAGGCACGGGGAACTGGCAAGGGAGCACGAAGGTGGATGCAGGACAACATAAGAGTCAGACTGGGCATTAAAATACATGAGGTATGGGGAACTGGCAAGGAAGTGAGTCTTTACAGCGGGGGATGAGAGCGGCATTCTGCAAAGGACCTGCCGCAATATGATGATGATGATAACAGTGATGATAATGATGATGATGATGATGATTACGACGACGACGATGATGATGACGATAATGATGATGGTGATGATGAATGATGATGATAACGACGATGATGATGATGATGACGACGAAGACGACGACGATGATTATGATAATGACGATGAACGTGCAGGGTTGCATATTTCGGTTGTGTCTATCATAGAGTTGAACCCGGTGACCATGATCCTTAAATATTTCCTTACATTCTAGCTAAGTTCGACAGCTGATCGTCTTACGCGGCGCTCTGTCAACCTATGTTGAATTTTCTCTCTCTGTGGACCTCAGTCTTTAACACCACCGATCTTTCCGGTTGTCACGAAATTCTCCAGAAGACACCTATCACATTAGGGATAATCATGCAGTGAGTCCATGGTCATTCAAGCTAAGCACAGTTATATATGTTCAATCCACAGACGTGACGGGCCTTTTCGCCGACAAAAATACTCCACTAGAAATGTGAGGTTCATTGCTGTTGTCAGAACCCCGTTGACTCATTCGTTCGCTCTTCTACGACTTGAAGGATTGGGAACTGGTGATGGCTTGGTAGTCAAAATGTTTTGGACATGGTATGAGAAGAAATGGATTGGAGAACTTATTGACAACTGGCAAGATCGAAGGGAACAGACCAAGAGGAAGACCGAAAGGAAAATACCTGGATGGCTCGGCCAGATGGCATGGACGAGACAGGAACACTGAGCTGATCCACGACGCTGGTGATCGAGCGGAATGGCGAGTCATAACCGCCCACGCTTTCCGGCATGGCACATGATTGAGTGATTGATGGCTTGGTTCCACCAAACAACACACGGTAACATACTTAACCCGAGCACACTCCACCAACTCTTCAAGCCGTGAGTGTAAGACTCGGGCGGTGACAATCTATAATCACCGTGGGGGAATTAGCTGTAGATCTCTCGAAGTCTCGTTAAGTGCAAAGTTTGTCATTCTCGGCAGGCTTAATCACAGCGGAAACCATATTAGATCCTCCCTTCATCAACCAGACTACTCTGTCCAAAATTAGCCCACCCCCACGCGGAGATAAACAGAGATCTTGGTCAGTGTGAACTCCGACTCTGACAATTATAAACTCGGCATACCGATCAGCGCAGTCCAAATTTTCTGACCGATGTCTTCTTCTTCTGGAAATTGTCCGAGAAGGAAAGAAGGTGAGGAAGAGAACTGTCCAACCCACTTCATTATGTTTGGCCTAGAATATGTGAAGGCCCAACAGTGGACACCCCAAAAGTAGTATCTGCTATGTGGCTACCTTTGCTTCCTATAGAGTTGGAGTAGTAATATAATCACCACACAGATCTCAATTCAGTCTCCATAGTTGCAGGATTTCTCCCCGCTGGCAACAACCCGGCTTCACACAATAGTTAGCTGCATAACATTTAGAGGATTTCGCAATCAACCCCGGCATTTTTTTTGGCTGTTTGTGATTTACTATGCAGTTATTACATACAGTAGTTTGTTATTGTTTTCTTACTATCTGCATTCTTCAATGCTTGTTCTGAATTTGGTTTAACAATTAGCAAAAAGAAGACAGATTATTTCACAAGGTGCACATGGGGTACCATCAATCTTTATTGACGACGCCGAACTAGAGATGGTAGACCATTTTACATATCTAGGATCAGAGGTAAATAGCAAATTATCCCTCGATCAGGAAATCAACATTAGGATTGGCAAGGCAGCAACAACAATGAACATGTTAGCAAAAAGAGTCTGGGAGAACATGAAGCTTACTGCCAAAACAAAAGTCCTTGTCTATCAAGCCGGTGTCCTTAGTACTCTTCTTTATGGCAGTGAAACCTGGACAACTTACTCACACCAAGAGAAACGTTTAGACAGCTTTCATATGCAGTGTCTGCGAAGAATTCTTGGTATTAAGTGGCAAGACAAAATCACAAATACTGAAGTATTGGAAAGATCAGGTTGTGTGACGGTGTATTCCATGCTCAGTCTTCGTAGACTTAGATGGATAAGACATCTTAGGATGATGGATGATGGTAGAATACCAAAGGACATATTTTTTGGTGAATTACAGATGGGTAAGAGATAAGCGGCACATGATTGATACAGGCATTGTTTTCTGAACGGCCAACGCATCGTACTGTGAAGCGCGTTCACAACCCCTAAGTCACAGCACCGGCTCCTCATACATAGACAACAGATAATGTGTTCAACTCTCTAGGGAAGACAAGATGACGAGGACAGGAGCTAGTCACCTCACCATATCATGCCGTATCCTAGCTTATGTGAAAGCTACGGCACTAAACACCATGGGATTACTCTTACGTGTTTATACTATGAAGTAAGAAACTACATGGGAACTGTATTCAGTAACTAATCAAGACCAAGGTTCAAATCGTGACTTTCAGATGAGATATCGCAAGCGCCATCAATATTCAAATCCGGGTTATAAATCTGTCTACAACATACTATTTAATAAGAAGCCTATGGTTTGCATTTATCAGGCGCTCTAATATCCTCTTATGTGGGTTTATGAAATCCTGAGGGGCGACACATGATAGTCTGGTTCATCTGTAATCTGTCCTGCTCTCTTATGAACGAGATAGAGGGTTTTGAAGGGGTGGAGTGGTTAGTTGGTCGTCAGATTATCCTCACTGCACATCGAGTGATTCAGTCCATAAGTCCGGGAAGGTAACCCGGTCAACAAATGCCTGAAGAAGTCGGATGTGTCGGCCGAAAAGTGCAAATATCGCAGCTCTGCTGTAAACAGACACAACGCAATTATGTGTAAAACAACATTCCAGACGAACGAAGAAGAAGAGGAAGAAGAAGAAGAAGAAGAAGAAGAAGAAGAAGAAGAAGAAGAAGTCCATAAGTGCCGGGATCCCATCATTAGTGTCTCCCTTAGCAGGCGTAGAATGATTACATACGCAACAAACATACCTCACAAGTAACCATATGGCTTCTAGATCGACCCTGCTTTCGGAAATGGTTCGAAGAAATAATTTGTAACAATAATAATTAGTTAGTTAGTCTTTCCTCTTGAGCCTAAGGCGGCGCATAGGGCAGAAGTCCTGTCTCTCCATGCTTGGCGGTTCGCTGCTACCTGTTGTAGATCTTGGATATTTACTTGGCCATTGAATGAGCCTTCTCTAATGATGGTTCTTCGCAGAGTCTTTCTTGGTCTTCCCCGTTTTCTTTTCCCTACTGGTGACCATATGAGGGCTTGGTAGGGGAGTCTTGACTTGTCCATTCTGAGTACATGGCCGATGTAGTTCCAACGGCGTCTTCTTATGAAATTGGATACTGTATCTTGCTTAGTCTCTTGTCTTATTTGAGAATTGGTTCTAAAGTCTGTCCAGTGGATGTTTAGAAGTCTTCTAAGACATTTGTTCTCGAAATTGTCTAATTTTTAATCTAAAGCTACCGTTGATTTCCAACTTTCACATCCATACGTTAACACTGGAATCACACAAGAGTTGAAGATTTTAAGTTTTGTGTGTTTGCTGAGTGTCTTTGACTTCCAGATGTTTGACAGTTTATTGAAGGCACTAGATGCCAGTGCGATTCTAGATGATATTTCTGGTGTTGAGTCCCCTGTAGATGTCATTTTGCTTCCTAGGTATGTAAAGCTGTTGACTTTTTCAAGAACGTAGTTGTTCAATTTGGTGTCATCTGGACTGTTGGTAAGATTAATAGTCTTTGTTTTTGTGGTGTTAATTTGGAGACCAATTTGCCCTGAAACATTTTGGAGGTGGTTTATTTTCTCTTGGGCATCCGGGTGTGTTGAACTCAAAAGCACTAACAATAATAATAGTTAATACAAAAGGTAAATTGGACTTTCATAACTCTAGAAAACTTGAAAAACTCAAAAGAAATTACAACTATAGTCTATCCAGAAATGAATGCCTTCATTCACGATCAATTATTTTGAAAACTGTCTGTTGCATCGTTATGAAATTTTTCCTGCCGTGTTATATTTACCCCCCACCCAAGGAATATGTCTTTGATAGGTCCAAAAGCAACTTAAATCATTTCTTTGATGTTTTGGTGAAAAACTAGTGATTTCTCGCCAGTTCGGATGACGACACAATGCCCTACGCGAGGCACTTGTCATAAACCCAATCCCTTGCCTCACGAGAAAATTAACTATTCAGCGCTAGTGTTTCCGTGAGAAGACGTAATACATTAAATAACATGGACTTCATCTCTGACCCGTAAATTATATACCGCATAAAAACAAACTTTGAAATCTGCTGTACAATCTCCAGAAGAAAATTTTTTTTGTTGGGTGGACATAATGATAAGGTTATCGCTAACTTCCATCATTTTCCCTCAGTTGGTTACTGAGATATGGAATTTTATATTGGGTCAGACAAACGTAAACAGACTATAGTACCAAACTTAGAAGTGGTAAAATTTTCGCCGGGGAGCAAGCAGGAGTCTTCTGATCATCAGAAGTGTTCGCCCCCTCGTCGAATGTTTCGGTCCCTCTACCTTTGTACACTCTCTTGGGACGAGCCAGATTTGGTCTTAAATGTCGGACGTTTTCCTGCGGTGGTTCTCCTCTAACGTTAAATCAGCGGTGATAAACGGATGAGAAACGAGGAGAACGTCTAAGACAATTACACATGCATAATTATATATTCATTAATGGCGGACTAACATGTTATGACAGAGTCACTATCGAGGAGCTTCGGGAGAAAACTAGACATATTTCGGCGAATCAAGATGTGGGTACAAGACGCCGGCATTGGATAAGGCACACATTAACCGAATCAGTGCATTCATTCAGTAGCATGTCCTTTGCAGAACTGCGCTCCCATAACAACATTCATTCATTCAGTAGCATGTCCTTTGCAGAACCGCGCTCCCATAACAACATTCATTCATTCAGTAGCATGTCATTTGCAGAACCGCGCTCTCATAAAAACCTTCCAGAAAACTTCTAGATCATAAACAAGATGTCCCGCGTCCGATACACCCATCTGGAGATCATCCGCCACATCCTGCACCCATCTTCTCTTTGGTCTTCAAACTCCTCTCTTTCCAGACATATACCCCTCCAATACTGTTCTCTCCAAACTTTCGTGACGTTTCAAGTGACCAAATTTTTTTCAATTTTCTGCGTTTTATAGTCTTTAATAGCCAACCTTCTTCAATATTTAGCTTTTGAAGTATGGATGCATTTGTTCTGTTCTTTGTCCAAGATACTCTTAGAACCCGTCTGTAACATAATCTGAATCAATGCCGAAGGATAATATATCGCCAAATGTGACCTCCCATTTGGACAGCACGACGATATATCGCCATACAAGGGTCATCGTGTTGTTTTGTTTCCTCGTATCTTCCGCAATTTTAATGCTCAGTGAACGGAAATTGACCTTATAATACATTTGATTGCGTACCATATTTGGTCAAAACTTACTGTTTTTTTTTTGGCACTGAATCAGTTAAGAAAACACGAGAGCAGTATAACTAGAAAGTCCTTGCAATGAAACCCACAGTGCAAACTAAACGGACGGAGACCTAAAACAAATAGAGACGAGAGCTGGATACAGAGATGAGTATTCTGGAGAAGAGACGGTGTAAGCTGCTGGATACGGCTAAAGTTACGACAGCTTGGCGTGAGTTGGTCGAGGACACTCTTCAATAGGGTATTCATGGGCAGCAGAAGATGAAGGCGGTCGGTACGATGGTGAACACATGATCTAGCGAGTGCCGTTTGGTCAATAATATCTGGGCTAGGACCACATCCGCTAACTGCCACGTGAGCTGGGGCGTGGCACATTTTATCTTTAAAAAAAAAAAAAACTTTTTTAAAGCTGTACTAATGTCAAACAACCGATCTCTCTTATGTGTCTAGAAGTTACACGACTTTCTCTGTAATCCCGTATACTCTCGTGAGTAACGTGACGTTGCGTGAGAATCGGTAGCGGTTCTCTCTGAGTCGGTAACTTAACGGGGTATGTGAGCCTGTCGCTCAGAAAGCAATGGCAAACTACTGAGCATAACCTTGCCATTAAATCAGCAATCAGCTGAAGGATGCTGATGTTGACAGCGATGTCCTGTAAAGGATAACCGGAAAAAAATGTCAAACAAGAGGTAAGCGTGGCCGAGAGGTTTATCCCGTTCCCGCTTAAGCTTCCTTGCGCTGGTGGCGGGGTAGTGTTTCTATCCTTCTACGCCGCTCAGATGGACCTACACGTTGAATTCTCGTTCAGAAAGGAATGGCAAACTATGTAACGTAACACCGTCTATAAAATTAACCCGAGGTTGATCGCAGAGTCCTGCAAAGGACACTGAATAATGTGTTTGTTAACGTCAATATATACACGTACAAACTGGCTCTATTCGCTGGCACTGATGCTGGTACAAACAATAACAGACCAAGGCTGAGTAATATCTCTTTCATATTTGTGCCGAGGCACGCGGGTGTTAGAGGACACAAACCAGCAGAGGAATACTCCGTGGCGACGTGTTTACACCGCCTGCTTGGCACTCCGGAGGTTGTGGGTTCGATTCTGGCCTACGTTGTTCGGTTCAGAAGAGCAATTTTCGCAGAGACTCCTGGGGTCGTCACTGGAGCTGCGGAGTTCGTGCATTGTGCGACGCTTTCGGCATGTCGCCCTGTGGAAAGAGATCGAACCATATGGGATACAACCCGGTACAATGAAGTAGATCATATTGCCTTTTATATAAGCGAACTGACAGGCTTGCAGGCCTGGTTGCTGTGGGAAGCGGAGGTGCAATGGACCAGACTGATATCCTGAACGTGCCCAGACAAGTAGGGCGAATGAATGACTCAAGAAATGGATGTGATTCTGCAGCACTGGCCAATATACAATCACAGAAAGTAATGGGGCGCAGAGGTGTTTCCAAGGCATCATGGCCGCGTTATATACTGGCCAAGACCTATTGACGCGTCCTCGTCGAGCGTCCTGGGCAACAGGTCCCTTCGGGGTCCTGGCCAAAGTCAGTAGGATCGCCGATTCCTCCGAAGTCGGAGAGTGTCTGCCTGTACGGCGAGGAACCACCAGTCTGCACACCAATAAGCCAGACATGGGACAACGGATACTCACGCAAACCTCAGGTCCTGTATGACATCACACTGATGTTGGACAACAGGATGCCTTCATCCGACATACAGGACTTCGCGTTGGAGCTCAAGCCAACGAACACAAGCAAGCAAGCAAGCACAGAAAGTAATGCAGCTTTATGGAACATAATTGCGAAACATACAGGACGTTGCAGCGATTAGCCTTCCTCAGCAAACTACTACATACACAAAACACAACATATAGTCCCGGAGAAGACCCTCCGGTGACAACATTAAGGCATAATGACGGGATGAGAAGAATAAAAGATGAAAAAATGAGAACAATGAAGAGACAATGAAAATATGAAACAAAAATGTTGCTACTTATCTCAGAGTCCCAAGCTGTTCTACTGACATGAAGGTCACCTTTATCTTCTTTTATACATAGACGAGGGAGTCTGCTGGGGGAACATCAATCCCAAAGGGATGAAGGTGGACAAGAACGCCGTGCGGGGAAGGGGGGGGGGGGCGCAAGGAAGAATAGTCCACAAGCAGAGAATCGGTGTCGCCGGTCACTACACACTAAGGGTGAGGGTGAAGGTTTCTGAGCCATACTTGACTAATAGTTACATACGCTTTTATCTGTTGAGTTGAGTTAATAAAAAGATATCAATTGAAACGAGAAAAAGAGTTTGAGGTGCTGCATAGAACCTGTGCTTTTGTATGGATGTGAAGCGTGGACAATAAGCAGTCAAGCTGAAAAACAGCTGATGGCTGTGAAAATGTGGTTTCTGAGGAAAATGCAAAGAATACCATGGACAGACAGAAAAACTAATGAACAAGTCCTTCAAGAAACAATTGAAGATCGTAAACCTTTTAGAGTCATTAGACGTGGACAGTCAAAATTTTTTGGGCATGTTATCAGAAGAAGTGACTTGGTGACAACTGGCAAGATCGAAGGGAAGAGACCAAGGGAAAGACTGAGAAGTAAATACCTGGATGGATTGACCACATGGCATGGTCGAGACAGGAACACGGAGCTGATCCACGACTCTGGTGATCGAGTGAGATGGCAGAACATGACCGCCCACGCTTATCGGCATGGCACATGATGGATGGATGGATGGATGAGGTAAGCCAAGAATAGAACTTGACATCACAGCACTAGGGACATTCCCATACGTGCCCCGTCCCCATCTTCAACAACCAACGAAGAGCCTCAATATTAATAGTACTAGCTGCTGATTGATTATTATGTCCGTCTGGCCGTTCCTCGTACCACTGAGTTCCGGCCAGACCCTTCGGTCACTCCCTACCGCGCCATTCTCTCCAGGCCATAAACATTTACCTGCTCCTCCACAAAATAAACACCATCACAACGGATCCGATCCGATCCGATATGAAAAACAAAAATGGCAAACTCGGTCTCCCTCAACCTGCTTCTTTCAGCGTTGGTTTAGATAGTCGATCCGTGGGTTTGTGTGGGTCTTTTCACCCTGGTTTTTCCTTTTGCTCTCTTACGAGTGATGTCTGGTTCTGGTGAATTAGTTTCCATTTGTATTGCATCTTTGTGGTATTGGCTTCTGGCTCTGATGGTGCTTTCTTGTAGTAGCCCCCCCTCTGGTTGATTTGGCAGCATGTTGTGTATCTTCTTCGGTCTAGTCCGGTAATCTGCAAACTTCGACAGGAGTGATCGTCGCATCTAGGCTGACTAGGCTTGTGTCACGTTTCCGATTGAAGACTGGCTTTCCCTTGAATTTGTTCGTAAATGTGAATGGGTTGCTGGCGTCTTCTTGAGGTTGTACGTATGACTGAGACTTGGCTTCCTCGTGCGTCTCTTTGCTTTCTTTTCTATGTAGTGACTTTAGCAGCTTTTCTATGTTTTCTTGTTCTTCTACGTATGGTTCTTCTGTGTTCATTTCTGCATCTTCTGTTGTTTTGGTTTGGGTTGACTCTCTCTCTGATTTTAGAAGTTTT
Source organism: Cepaea hortensis (assembly GCA_963921405.1). NCBI lineage: Eukaryota > Metazoa > Mollusca > Gastropoda > Stylommatophora > Helicidae > Cepaea > Cepaea hortensis. Next base: position 21,234,132 of record OY992888.1, on the reverse strand, counting down.
CTCTCGTCTTGAATTGCTTGAAGTAACTCCTCGTTCTTCTTGATTGTCAACGCCATGTACTCCGCCTCTTGTTTTATGCTTTTATGAGTCTCTTTTATTTCGATCAGAATCTTTTGAATGTCGCTGGTCGGTGCCGGTCTTTGCAGAAGCTTGACTTGTTTTTTCAGCTCGTCGATCTCCCTCTGCAGCTGTGCTCTTTCAGTTTGCGAGATGCCCGTGGATGTCTCGCACCTCCGCATTGCGTCTTTAAATGGTGTCTTGGTGACAGTGGCGACTTTTAACACGTCCCTGTGTCTTTGGAGGTACGGACATCCCAGGTATCGTGCTCCATGATGTCCCATGCAGTTGGCGCACTTACGTTTCCTGTTAGGCGCCCTAAAGTCCACGTCCAGCTTGGCTAACGGACACTCACTAAAAGTGTGATGCTCGGCGCAGTAGCGGCAGATGTCAGTTTTGCTGCGGCATAGTGCTCTGCTGTGTCCGGCCCTCTGGCATCTGGAGCATTGGGTGATCTTGGGTATAAATCCCTCGGGCTGTTGTAGTCTTTGATTAATCGACACCTGTTGTGGGATCTCACAACCCTCAGACGTCACCACCGCCAGCGTTGTAGGGATCCCTGAGTAGGTCATGATCCTCTGTGCCTTCAGGATTCTGATGTGAAGGTTCTCTTTCTGCAGCTGATTCAAGATTTCGTCGTCTGGCCGCTCTACTTGGACACGTTTTACCACCCATTTGGCTGTCTTGGAGTCGGTGTTGCCGGCTCTGGTGTCTTTCTCCTCCTTCTTCTCGGCTGACTTGGCTCTTGTCTGTGGTGGGCTGATCTCGGTCTTTCTCTTGGTAGCTTCAGTTGAGTTGACTGTAGTTACGTGTTCTTTGCTGCAACGGATCCTAGCCATATTAGTCTTATCACACACCCACCCCACCCAGGGGTACAGACCCATTCAATCTGTCCGCCTGCTCGTTTCCCAAGACACCAGCATGTCCTGGGGAGAAAATCCCACGGATGCTACATATCTTTGATTTTCGAACTAAAGCCTACTACTCGTGATCTGTTGACCAACTACCAAACCATAACCACACTACAGTTATACATACACACTAGCTGTAATTATGCTATAGCCAGCCAACCACCCACAGTGCTATTATTATATTATAATTAGACACGCAAACCAACAATAACCAGGCTATTACTTACACACGAGCATGCTAGACACATGCCACCAATACACTTAAACCGTTTGCAAACGTGCTCAGAATACAGCCATTATTAGTCATACCGACATAAAAAGACACCAGGAAAGAATGACACCGAATAGCCCTATTGACATACAAGTAAACTTATAAAATAACGTACAGGAAGAAAAAAGCCGTTTGTTTAACGCGCTGATGCATATTTAAACACGGTCATCATACAGTGAGAACATTCTGCGTCTTCAAATACAACACAGTGAAATTACAATACTTACCTGAAAATCGGTGGAGAATGTCTTTGTTTGAGTTATATTCCGATATTAACATAAGCAGGGTATGATATCGCTCGGGAAGTAATCCAACACTGTCTAGGGAAGTTGTAATCCTCAAATAAAGGAAGTTGCCAAACAAAATAGTGGACATCACACTTAAAGACCTTCTAACAAAACGCATTCAGTTGGTTCATAATAGTCTTGCTATAGATTACAATCAACATTTAGTAGAAACAATTCTATTATAGAGTATACTTCACGTTTAGTGAAAAAAATATAGATTATACTCCACGATTAGTGGAAATAATCCTACTACAGATTATACACCACGTTTAGTGTGAAAAGATCGTATTATAGATTATACTTCGGGTTTCTCCAACTGCCCTTCATCCCTCACTGGGGTAGAGGTCCTCAACCAAACGACGTCAAGCCGTGCTATCTCTGGCAGCTCCCTCCGTGCTCCTCCAACTGCTGCTACTTGTTTGAGTGAGTGTACTACATATACAGTTGAAGTAGCACATTAACTGAGTGAGTGTACTACATGTACAGTTGAAGTAGCACATTAACTGAGTGAGTGTACTACATATACAGTTGAAGTAGCACATTAACTGAGTGAGTGTACTACATATATAGTTGAAGTAGCACATTAACTGAGTGAGTGTACTACATATATAGTTGAAGTAGCACATTAACTGAGTGAGTGTACTACATATATAGTTGAAGTAGCACATTAACTGAGTGAGTGTACTACATATATAGTTGAAGCAGCACATTAACTGAGTGAGTGTACTACATATATAGTTGAAGTAGCACATTAACTGAGTGAGTGTACTACATATATAGTTGAAGTAGCACATTAACTGAGTGAGTGTACTACATATATAGTTGAAGTAGCACATTAACTTTGTGAGTGTACTACATATACAGTTGAAGTAGCACATTAACTGAGTGAGTGTACTACATATATAGTTGAAGTAGCACATTAACTGAGTGAGTGTACTACATATATAGTTGAAGTAGCACATTAACTGAGTGAGTGTACTACATATACAGTTGAAGTAGCACATTAACTTAGTGAGTGTACTACATATACAGCTGAAGTAGCACATTAACTGAGTGAGTGTACTCCACGAATAGTTGTAGTAGTACATTAACTGAGTGAGTGTACTATATATACAGCTGAAGTAGCACATTAACTTAGTGAGTGTACTACATATACAGCTGAAGTAGCACATTAACTGAGTGAGTGTACTCCACGAATAGTTGTAGTAGTACATTAACTGAGTGAATGTACTACATATACAGCTGAAGTAGCACATTAACTGAGTGAGTGTACTCCACGAATAGTTGTAGTAGTACATTAACTGAGTGAGTGTACTACATATACAGCTGAAGTAGCACATTAACTTAGTGAGTGTACTACATATACAGCTGAAGTAGCACATTAACTGAGTGAGTGTACTCCACGAATAGTTGTAGTAGTACATTAACTGAGTGAGTGTACTCCACGAATAGTTGAAGTAGCACATTAACTGAGTGAGTGTATTCCACGGATAGTTGAAGTAGCACGTTAACTGAGTGAGTGTGCTCCATGAATAGTTGAAGTAGCACATTAACTGAGTGAGTGTACTCCACGGATAGTTGAAGTAGCACATTAACTGAGTGTACTACACGAATAGTTGAAGTAGCACATTAACTGAGTGAGAGTACTCCACGAATAGTTGAAGTAGCACATTAACTGAGTGAGTGTACTACATGTATAGCTGAAGTAGCACATTAACTGAGTGTACAAGACGAATAGTTAAATTAGCACATTAATTGAGTGAGTGTTCTACACGAATAGTTAAAGCAGCACATTAATTGAGTGAGTGTACTACACGAATAGTTAAAGCTGCACATTAACTGAGTGAGTGTACTACATATATACTTGAAGTATCATATTAACTGAGTGTACTGCCCGAATAGTTGGAATACAACGGTAATTGGTTGTACCTCGTGAATTGTTGAAATAACACTGAACCAATTGAAATGTCCCAACAAAACAACACTCAGAATTCAACAAAACATAAGCTGAAACAATCCGTATTAAAACGTAACAAGGAAGTAAACTAAAACAATCTTGTATGCAACCCCAATGTGTGAAATACGAGACCCTCATAAATTCAATGCCACAGCACGCAGAGGTTGGTGACCAATTCCCTTTCTCGCATCTCATCGGTTATTTTATAAGAACAGTCTTATGCAATCTTAAGAATGTTTTAAATAGCCATAATTCAACGGACTCCCCCATTTAGCACACATGAAGGCTAATGGTGATGCACACATGGTAGGAAACACACACACACGGCAGCAGCGGTAACGGGGTGGCTATCAAGCTTTCTACCAGTCTACCGGTCATGTGTTCGAATCCTCTTCAAGGCAAGTTTTTCCCCCCTCAGTAACCTGAGCTCTCAGGTCGACCCACCCTAAGTGAGTACTATGACATTTTAAGAGAAGTTAAAGCGACCGGCATTGAAGTGGCTATACCACCCATCGAGTACTGGGATGGGATAAAATGGAGTTAGCACCATCTAACCAGCAAGTATCCTGGCGCTCAAATGAGTCCCTTACTTCACCTGTGGCAGACAGTGCCAGTATTAGGCCTTCACAAAATGGTAGCATAATGAGTTGGGAGTGACCACTTCACTTGCTCGCCGCTACTTCTCCCCATACAATTCTCAGACAGGATTCACAATTATCCAGCCGCTCCTTTCCGGACAATTCTGAAACTTACCCAGCATCCGTGTTATAAGACTGGGTGGACACCAGATAATAGTTACCCGTTTTATAAGACTGGGCCGACCCCAGATACGAGTTACCTGTTTTATAAGACTGGGTCGACTCCAGATACGAGTTACCTGTTTCATAAGACTGGGTCGACCCAAGATACGAGTTACCTGTTTTATAAGAATGGGTCGACTCCAGATACTAGTTACCCGTTTCATAAGACTGGGTCGACCCAAGATACGAGTTACCTGTTTTATAAGAATGGGTCGACTCCAGATACTAGTTACCCGTTTTATAAGACTATGTCGATCCCAGATACGAGTTACCTGTTTTATAAAACTCGGTCGACTCAAATTACTAGTTACCCGTTTTAAAAGACTATGTCGATCGCAGATATTAGTTATCTGTTTTAGAAGACTGGGTCGACTCCCAGATATAAGTTACCCGTTTTTATAAGACTGGGTCGACGCCAGATACGAGTTACCCTTTCATAAGACTGGGTGACCCCAGATTCGAGTTAATCTTTAAAATAAAACAACAACAACAAACAAACGAATACATAATCCTGTCACTCCTGGAGTACACCCGAATCGGTAAAAAATTATTGTATGCATTCCACCACGTTCTTATATAACTAAATAACAGTTACGTTGCCTAAGATAGCTTTACACACAGTCTAGATACCCAACGCCAGGAACGATCGAAGACACAAGTCAGCGTTAGCACCATATGACATCCACTGACTGACTGACTGAAGGCAGACAGTCTATGGCGATTGTGTGTGTTCTCGTCGCGGCGTGAAAGACACCGCTTGTCTGTGAAACGTGTACACAAAACAACGTCACGGGTTGTCACATATACATGCCGGGTATTCGGGCTTTCGTAAGATACTTTCATACAGTGGTTCTCAACCGGTGGGGAACCCCCCCCCCCCCACCGGGGAATTTTAGGGTTTATGGGGGGGGGGGAGAGTTAAGATTATTTCAAGATCGCATTAATACAAGAACCAGTTACTTGATATTGTTTTCCCCCTCTAAATTTAACGGTTCTGTACTTCTCGCCCTAATGAAATTAGTTTTATAACGTAAGTAGACCCGCAAATCACGTTTTATGTAGATGTCTAGACTTGTTTTAGTATGTGTTATTAAATTTAGCTTTCATTGTTATGTATACGGTGTAAGGGTGGGAGGGGGGTGGGGGGAATTTATAGAGAGGAAATTCGAAAGGGGGGAATTACGCTCTGAACATATGGTAAAGGGGGCATGGGCCAAAAAAGTTGACAACCACTGCTTTAATAAGATACTTTCTCAACTGCTGGTGGCGGATATTTTGTTGTGGTTATTAAAGACTCATGTGTCCAAGGCCAGCTCCGTGACGAAGATTTTATAGACGCTGTTCGTAATCCCGCATACAGCGTTCGAAACACAGCTGCGGGCGATTTAGCAGCAAACTGTATAGCGTTGGTTTTTTATAAAATGGTATGGGTGTTAGGCAACCCTTTGAAAATAAAGATTTCGTTCGTTCGTCGTTCAGAAAGCAAACTACTGGATGTATAACTTACCAAGAGATCACAAACAGCCAAAAAAAAAATAAAAAATAAAAAATGCTGGGGATGACTGAGACATATCCTGTAAAGGATATGTAACTTAACCCTTTTGAAAACCTTTATTATATAGTTGTGTTGCTTAGGGATACTGAGATGGCAAGCTACTGAACTCACATATTGCTTAGTCATACAAACTGTCGTCTACTGTCTATAGTACCATGTGGTGTATGACGGGGGGGGGGGGGGGGTGTGTCCTTAAGCCTGAGGAATTAAGGCCACCTGGCTAGTGCAGTCACCACGAACTGTGCAGGTTAGAGTTTTATTTTTGCCTCCGACAGAAACAAATCCACACCTTACCGAGGATTCGAAACCAGGACTCCCAAAGGCGAGCCCGGCATTTTAGCTCGGCCAGCTGCGCCTGGTGGCAACGCTTTAAAGGTATTTACCTATGTTTATATCTTTCTCTTCCAGCTGCTCTTTCCCCATCAAGTTTGCCAATTGTCTCTAAGTTTTCGAGTTTATTTCTCCCCATACATGCCCCCAAAATATTGAATGACTAGGTCTACTTTCTCTAATCAATCTACGGTTTTCATGTTTCTTGAAGGGCTCATCCATTTGTCCTCCCCCCCCCCCCCCCATCCATGGTAGTCTTTGTATTTTTCAAAGGAGCCACATTTCCACTGCCATTAAATGCTTCTCAGTTTCTTTGCATTATTGTCCACGATTTACATGCATACAGCAGTACAGGTTCTATTTAACACTTCAACGCTCTTTTCATGACTGCAGCCGACAGCCTTTTATTGATATGTTATAAATCTGGCTAAAGGCTACCTTTGCTATAGCGACAATTGTTATGAACATTTTTTAAGCATCTTACATCTGATGTTATGACGGTTCCAAGATAGTCAAGAATCTATCCGTTTACTTGCATGTTACGCTGAGGTATTTCTATCTTCTTCCATTTACTTGCATGTTACACTGAGGTATTTCTATCTTCTTTGAGTTGGCCAGAATTTGTTTTCTTTAAATGTAATTCTAATCCTAGTTGTTCACTGTGTACAATAACAACATCCACGGAATGCTGCAGATTCTGCGCAAGCTTCAACAGCTGGACAATAACTGATCTGAGCACATGAATCACTAACTTTATCAATATACACGATGACATGGTGAGTCATGGGAATATCGATACATGAAGCCCATAAGCGGGCACTCTCGCGGTTTATACTTCACCACGACACCGCAAGGTACAAGAGGAATATGATGAGATGAGATGAGATGAGACGATGACAGAAGACTGGAGAATTACCGCCGATGTCTACTCCAGGCCAGGCACCGAAAGATGGTAGAGACTCGTGGATGCAAGTTGTTTAATATTGTCAGACTTGTTGGATTTTGGAGAGGCGATAGCAAGCTGGGGTACACGATAAGCCATCCCTACTCCAACCAGGGTCACGTGAAGCCAAGGGAGCAAGTGGTGGATTGAGCGTGAAACCAAGGGCGCAAGTGGTGAAATGAGTTTGAGACAAGCCGACAGACAGTTGTTGGTTATGAGGCCGCATCAGTCCTGGAACAACGGGGTCTCGAATATACCTGCCATGTAAGAGGGTTTCAACACAGAACCAATGATGACATCTAGTATATGAACTGCATTTCTGAGACAAGAGTTACAAACAACGGTTTTATCTCCTCTTCTTCCATACCTCTTTCTGTGTGCGTCTGAGTTGTTGCCTATCGCTGATGTTCATTGCGCTTTAACACCATGGCAATAGTTTGTCTTTATCTTCTCATACCAGTTTCTATATGATCAGCAGTCTACATAAAATGATGACACCGCGTCAGTGAAGGGCCACATTGGTTATATCTGGAGCTGGCAGGGTCGAATCTCTTACGCGTCACATTTTCTGTTGTCCAGTATATAAACAAAGAAGCCATAGCACTATGTTCCACAATTTGTTGCCTGGCATATTTCACGACTCTGGTGATCGAGTGAGATGGCAGAACATGACCGCCCACGCTTACCAGCATGGCACATGATGGATGGATGGGATATTTCGCCATATCTCGCCAGGTGCATTCTTCTTCTTTCTTTAATACCCCCCCCCCCCCCCCAATTAGGACACATATCTTTATCAACCCACACCAAACAGTCCTGTCTTTTCCTATCTCCTGCAACTTCCTTCATGCTCTCCCACATTTATTCATCCCTTAATTTTCTTCCCCATGTGTTTGTAGGTCTGCCGTTATTCCGTTTGCCTGGCTGGTTCCAGACAAGACTGTCTGTTGTATCGTCCTCGTGTTTTCTCCGCATGTCCTATCCAGCATTAACGTCTTTCCCTCACCCCTGGAATGTGTTTAGTTCTCTCCATGAGTTCTAAATTGATGATTTTGTCCTACCAGTTTATTCCTATTATGCGCAGGCACCAGTTAGTGAATCCATCCATCCATCATGTGCCATGCCGGTAAGGGTGGGCGGTCATGTTCTGCGATCTCACTCGATCACCAGAGTCGTGGATCAGCTCCGTGTTTCTGTCTCGACCGTGCCACAAGGCCAAGCCAATCGATGAGTCCACACAACATGATTTTCTTGGCATCTGTAAAGAAGGTAGTTTGCCACTGCTTTCCTTCCTAGCAGTGACCATACTGGTCAGTGACCGTAGCCATTATCTCCTCAAAAAAAAAGAGATCCTCTGCCTACCGTCGTGAATTTGGAGACCATAACCTACAACTATCTGTCGGCTGGTCCCCATCTTCATCCACCACCTGCACACATGGCTTCACGTAACCCTGATCGGGGGGCTAAACGGGTACTCCACCTTGCCCAAGGGTGTCCCGTAGGCTAGCCGAGGGAAGGAGGCACCATACCTCTCCTTTGATAGGGGATACCCCTACCCCGCTACCCGGAGTTAGTGAATGTTTGTAGTTTATTAGTAATACTTAATATTATCTTCATGTTTCTGACCCATACAGTAGTAGCCATGTGTATAGTGTAGCGTTATAGATCATATTAAACGCTGAAAGAGTCGACGGGAGGAAGAGATAGACAATAGGGGTGGGTTCCTCTCTATATTGTGGCCACATGATTCTTGTTCTTATTCTTCTTCTTATCAAGCAGTGACTTATCAGCAAATTGCTAAGGGTAGGAGACACGCAGTATTTTAGCACCGACAATAACCAAGGCAAAATCACTAGAAAGAACAAATATCTTATAGATAAGAGATGTTATGTAAGGGGAAAACAAGAGGGAATGAAAGGCAGAATGAACTACTACATGCATCGCGGGCACTCTGTCGTCTTCACAGACGACAGTTTCTTACTCTGTGCTTTAAAAAGGGCATAATAACTACAATCCATGACCACGGATGGAGTTATACCTCTCCATAGCACACACACACACACGCACGCACACACACACACACACACACGTTAGGTGCATATCCTTTACAGGACGTAGCAGTCAACTCCAACATTTTTTGACTGTTTGTGATTCCTGAGCAAAATTACGTACTGTAGTTTGCCATTGCTTTCTGAACGACCGGCACTAACACCACTGTATAGAAACCAACGCAAAGAGGTCTACTTCCAAAGCTCCCTCAGCTGTGTTTCGAAAGCGGTATGCGGAATTACGAATTGCATTCGTAACCAATGTGCAATTATCTTTTCGTAACGAATGTGCATTTCGCCACAGGATCTGCATAGCACAAAGCCTGGGCTGAATTGCAGAGGCCATGAGTTGCCCATACAGCATGATCCCTCTCTCGGTCTGCCTAGTTTTTTTAATGGCAATTATACCTCTTCCCAGCTCCAACTCTCTAGTGCTACTTCTCAATAACAAACGCAACAGTATTTCTTCTACCAGTTCCCCCAACTATTCAGACAACCTATCAAACCCCTAAACCAGTTAACCACTTGCCTGGTTATATTAACTCACCCCAAACCCTGCTCACATGTCCTGCCACGATCCATCTTACTCCCCATAAAACTTATCCGGTATGTCTGCCTACAGCAGTGCTTCTCAAATTGCGCGCCATCTGAAGGCGTGCAAACCCCGTGGGAGGTTAAAAAAAAGACAGTGACAGATTTCGTTACAAAAATAAACAAATAACGCATATGAAGAACGTCTCCACAATGAAGGTTGGCTGCAATGGATTTCCAACACTGTCTCTCGCATATATTGCACATTCTGTCAGACAGCTATTCGCCCCATCTATTGATGTTGTGACTTCTCGCCCTTGACTAGCTTTCGTAAATTACAAGTACTTCTGAAGTCGGAGTGGGTTCGCCCGATGGCGTGGGACACTGATAATAGGGAAAGCTAATCCACACACAGAAATCAGGTTATGCATGTAAAGCGACAGCAACAACAATATTTGGTTTGGTTCATAGCGTACTACCGTCATTGCTCAATACTGCCTCTGCTGGATATTAAACCCAGACCACCGTCTTGGCGCGCAAGAGCACTAACCATACCACCACCGCTCCCATTATTACGATAAAATCAGCTCCGTGTCCTTTTCATGACGTTGCAATCAAACTAGCATTTACTAACTTTTTGTGATTGTTTTTTATTTGCATATCCTTTATACAGGACATCGCTGTCAACACCAGCATTTTACTGCTGTTGTTGATGTCTTGGAAAGTTTACGTTCAGTAGTTTGCCCTTGCTTTTTGAAAGACAGACTCCCATACCAACTCGTTAAAACCCATCGTAACGCGGTCTGCTGCCAAATCGGTCGCAGCTGTGATTTGAATGTGGGTAGGTGGGCTTACGAATCATGTCCATAAGCCTTCGCCACGGAGGATGGCTGTTTGTGATTTACTATTAGTTAAGTAGTTTGCCAATGCTTTCTAAACGGCTGACACCTCATACCATCGAAATCAACGCCAGGCGGTCTGTTTTCAAATCTCCCGGCAGCTGATTTCCAACCCTCGACTCGGTATGGCGGGGAATTATGACATTATGTCTCACTATCCTCAAAGTCATAATGTCGGTTCATTAGTAAGTTCTTGTGTTTACTCTTCATTCGTACAAGCTAAGAACATGGACTAAAGGTGTCTTATACACAACGCCAGGCCTGGGAAACTGAAGCACTCTGTCCACATTACACCTGTCGCGGCGGTTTAGTGCAATGAGCAACATATGACACGGGTTCTGAGGGAGAGGCAGGCAGCCGGACACGTTTCTGGGGGGGGGGGGGGGGGAGACAGAGAGAGAGAGAGAGAGAGAGAGAGAGAGAGAGAGAGAGAGAGAGAGAGAGAGAGAGAGAGTCGGCTGGCTAAGATTATGCCGGACATAGTGCTTTACAACATCTTTAATATGATAATGGTCGAGGCGAGAGAGCTGGCGAAAGATCTAATCATTTCGGAGGTCTGTGACGACAGCAGGGTTCTGAAAAACTGTCACCTAATGATGATGTGTTCTATTTGCGGAGAAACCACGGCTATGCGAATTGTAGTTGTTCTTGTTTTTGTTTGGACGGACTGTTATTTGTTATAAATTAATGAAGTCAGTCTTGGGCGAGAAAACTGTTATTCCTTAACCGCGACCTAGAACCACAGTGGCTATCACACTTGGCTGCGGGCCCGGTAGCCGTCTGTTCAAATCCCCATCGAGGTGGTTTGTTTAATTTAAACACTGACCTGCCCCTCCATGTCGACCCTTCCTAAAGTAGTGACCATGAAATGTAATGTGAAGCACAGGCGGCCGGCGTAACACTGACCCCATCATGTTGCCATTATTATTTTTTTTTTTTAAAAATACAAATCTCGCGCTAGCATCATACACTCAGAGGAGTGGCTGGAATGCCGGATTCTTTTCCGGGAGATCCGGGTTCGAATCCTTGGTAAGGTGTGGATTTTTTTTGTCGGGGGTGGGGGGGGGGGGGAAGAAAATCCTAACCTGCACAGTTCGCGGCAACTGCACTAGCCAGAGGCGGTCATAAATCCTTAGGCTCAAGACGACACCCCCCCCCCCCATACACCACAAGGTACTATATAGGCAGTAAATGACAGTATGACCATACACTCAATACATCTTATATACGTTCCCATCTCTTTACCTAGCTCATTATGGTTCCATGAATACCGCTTGTGTACAGTGGTGGCCACACCATGGGCAATAGTCTTGGCTGACTGGCTAAACTACATGAGTGAAGTAGGGGTAATATCCTACTAAAGGAATGTCCATCCCTAGTACACAACAGACTGGCAAGGCGAACAAGGCGTATGAATCTACATAGATCAACGGCTTCGCAAGCACACATGAGGCGTGGTCAGTACACAATAGTAAACAAAGCTGGTCATTGTGGAAGAGATTGGGACCTCATCACGTAGTATCCCACAGACAACAATGCGATCACAACAGAAAGTAAACAGCGATACGGGTAGTTCTTGGCCCGCTGGAGATGAGTCTGTTGTAAATACGCTCAGGGAAGAGACAAACTCCTATAGCAAGGAGGGGTATAACATCAAGAGTTAGACGAACATCGGCCTGACAGAATGTACAGTCAAGGTGAGAAATAGACAGCGAGTGTTGGAGATCCACTGCAGTCAGTCTTCATTGTGGAGACGGCACCTGATTGACTGATTGATTGAAGGCGCACTGGGAATATGGTACTGGGCCCACACGTTATAGAACAATCGGCACTCTGTGTGTGATATGATCAGTGTCTTACACGTTATAGAACAATCGGCACTCGGTGTGTGATATGACCAGTGTCTTACACGTTATAGAACAATCGGCACTCGGTGTGTGATATGACCAGTGTCTTACACGTTATAGAACAATCGGCACTCGGTGTGTGATATGACCAGTGTCTTACACGTTATAGAACAATTGGCACTCGGTGTGTGATATGAACAGTGTCTTACACGTTATAGAACAATTGGCACTCGGTGTGTGATATGACCAGTATCTTACACGTTATAGAACAATTGGCACTCGGTGTATGATATGACCAGTATCTTACGCGTTATAGAACAATTGGCACTCGGTGTGTGATATGACCAGTATCTTACACGTTATAGAACAATTGGCACTCGGTGTGTGATATGACCAGTGTCTTACACGTTATAGAACAATCGGCACTCGGTGTGTGATATGACCAGTATCTTACACGTTATAGAACAATTGGCACTAGGTGTGTGATATGACCAGTGTCTTACACGTTATAGAACAATCGGCACTCGGTGTGTGATATGACCAGTGTCTTACATGTTATAGAACAATCGGCACTCGGTGTATGATATGACCAGTGTCTTACACGTTATAGAACAATCGGCACTCGGTGTATGATATGACCAGTATCTTACACGTTATAGAACAATCGGCACTAGGTATGTGATATGACCAGTGTCTTTACACGTTATAGAACAATCGGCACTCGGTGTGTGATATGACCAGTGTCTTACATGTTATAGAACAATCGGCACTCGGTGTATGATATGACCAGTATCTTACATGTTATAGAACAAGCGGCACTCGGTGTGTGATATGACCAGTGACTTACACGTTATAGAACAATTGGCACTCGGTGTGTGATATGACCAGTATCTTACACGTTATAGAACAATCGGCACTCGGTGTGTGATATGACCAGTATCTTACACGTTATAGAACAAGCGGCACTCGGTGTGTGATATGACCAGTATCTTACACGTTATAGAACAATCGGCACTCGGTGTGTGATATGACCAGTATCTTACATGTTATAGAACAAGCGGCACTCGGTGTGTGATATGACCAATGACTTACACGTTATAGAACAATCGGCACTCGGTGTGTGGTATGACCAGTATCTTACACGTTATAGAACAATCGGCACTCGGTGTGTGATATGACCAGTATCTTACATGTTATAGAACAAGCGGCACTCGGTGTGTGATATGAGCAGTATCTTACACGTTATAGATCAATCGGCAATTCGGTGTGTGATATGACCAGTATCTTACACGTTATAGAACAATCGGCACTCGGTGTGTGATATGACCAGTATCTTACATGTTATAGAACAATCGGCACTCGGTGTGTGATATGACCAGTATCTTACACGTTATAGAACAATCGGCACTCGGTGTGTGATATGACTAGTATCTTGCAAGCCGACTTGACTTCCCAAGACATTTCCTGGTACCTATTTTAGGCTGAGTCGACCTGGAAGCCTATGTCAATTTTAAAAATTCGAACCCATGACCACCGCGTTGGCAAGCGAGCATCCCGATACTACGCTACCTTGGCTCCTCTTATACACCTTAAGGCGCATATTTCCTATATTTTTATTTTTTTTAATGTGACCAGGTGAGCATAGTTTGAGAATCACCGGCATCGATGAAACACTGCATGCATCAGCCTGCTGTGTGCTCTCCATAGAAAAACCAGGTGCTTAATGCTGATTAATTTGAGGGCCAGGATGGGATGTTTTCAAGGGAAATTGTTTCTTTCGGCGGATTACGTGTGGCCAGGACTAACATTAGCTAACCACTGGTTAGGGTGGTCACAGCAGGGCAGGGCGGGCAGTGTCAACAGCTTCTGAGATTGTGTTGTTCATTCGTCGGTGTACTTATTTAGCTGATCTGACTGCAGGGTAGGAGACCAGGCCAGAGTGTGTATGTGTGTGAGTATGTTTGTGAAACACGTGGGTGAAAGACACAAACACACACACACACACACAGAGATAGAGAGAGAGAGAGAGAGAGAGAGAGAGAGAGAGAGAGAGAGAGAGAGAGAGAGAGAGAGAGAGAGAGGATAATGTCAGAAAGGTAGGAGACAACCAGAGAGTGTGTATGTGTGTATGTTTGTTAAACACGTGGGTGAAAGACACACACACACACACATAGAGAGAGAGAGAGATAGAGAGAGAGAGAGCGAGAGAGAGAGAGAGAGAGCGAGAGAAGGGAGGGAGGGAGATAGTAAGAAACAAAGATGTCAGACAGGCGTGAGGCCACGCCAGTGTGAGTGTGTTTGTGAAACATATGGATGAAACACACACACACCCACACACACAGACAGAGAGAGATTGGAGAGGAACAGATTTAAGAAAGGTCTGAGACCACGCAAGTGTGTGTGTGTGTGTGTGTGTGTGTGTGTGTGTTTGTAAAAGACGTGGGTGACAAATATATGTATAGAGAGATGGAGAGAGTGAGATAGATGATGATGATGTTGCCAGAAAGGAGACAGATAAAGTAACGATACAAGGATTCAACGGCCCAGAAAGCAGATAACAGAAGTGAAGATGTGAAGAATGAAAACAGAAATTTCGCAATACAAATTAAGAAAGAAAATAGCCAAAGAAAGATTAAAAGAGAAGTAAAAGAATGACTACAAGACAGAAAGAGTTGCGACACACAAACATTGTGACACTCAAAAATTATGGTCAGAAGGCAGAAAGAAGAAAGAGAAGCAAAGAAAACTAGAATGAGGCCAATGGAAGTAAGGAAGGATGGAGAAAGAAGTTTTAGAAGTAAATAAATTAAAGACAAAATGAATGGAAGGACGCAAAACATCAATAAAAAGAAGAAAAACAGAGACATTCTAATAGAAAAAAAAAACAACATAGACAACCAGAGCATTACATTCAACTTGCCAACATGAGCGTGTGTGCGCGCGCATACACTCTCTGCTGAATATCAGAAGCAACAACACACAACTATGTACTACAGTGTAAGAAATACGTCAGTGTACTACAGTGTAAGAAATACGCCAGTGTACTACAGTGTAAGAAATACGTCAGTGTACTACAGTGTAAGAATACGTCAGTGTACTACAGTGTAAGAAATACGTCAGTGTACTACAGTGTAAGAAATACGTCAGTGTACTACAGTGTAAGAAATACGTCAATGTACTACAGTGTAAGAAATACGTCAGTGTACTACAGTGTAAGAAATACGTCAGTGTACTACAGTGTAAGAAATACGTCAGTGTACTACAGTGTAAGAAATACGTCAGTGTACTACAGTGTAAGAAATACACCAGTGTACTACAGTGTAAGAAATACGTCAGTGTACTACAGTGTAAGAAATACGTCAGTGTACTACAGTGTAAGAAATACGTCAGTGTACTACAGTGTAAGAAATACGTCAGTGTACTACAGTGTAAGAAATACGTCAGTGTACTACAGTGTAAGAAATACGTCAGTGTACTACAGTGTAAGAAATACGTCAGTGTAAAACAGTATAAGAAATACGTCAGTGTAATACAGTATAAGAAATATGTCAGTGTACTACAGTGTAAGAAATACGTCAGTGTACTACAGTGTAAGAAATACGTCAGTGTACTACAGTGTAAGAAATATGTCAGTATACTACAGTGTAAGAAATACGTCAGTGTACTATAGTGTAAGAAATATGTCAGTGTAATACAGTATAAAAAATATGTCAGTGTAAAACAGTATAAGAAATACGTCAGTGTAATACCGTATAAGAAATATGTCAGTGTACTACAGTGTAAGAAATACGTCAGTGTACTACAGTGTAAGAATTACGTCAGTGTACTACAGTGTAAGAAATACGTCAGTGTAAAACAGTATAAGAAATACGTCAGTGTACTACAGTGTAAGAAATACATCAGTGTACTACAGTGTAAGGAATACGTCAGTGTACTACAGTGTAAGAAATACGTCAGTGTACTACAGTGTAAGAAATACGTCAGTGTACTACAGTGTAAGAAATATGTCAGTGTACTACAGTGTAAGGTATACGTCAGTGTACTATAGTGTAAGAAATACGTCAGTGTACTACAGTGTAAGCAATACGTCAGTGTACTACAGTGTAAGAAATACGTCAGTGTACTACAGTGTAAGAAATATGTCAGTGTACTACAGTGTAAGAAATACGTCAGTGTACTACAGTGTAAGAAAGACTGGCCAACTATTTAACCCCCCCCCCCCCCCCCCCCCCCCCCTGTGCATTCAGACCCCACAAAATGTGATGGTCTTATCACATACAATACCCACAGCAGGAATGTAAAATGCAAAAAATATAAATAACAAAGGATTCCACTAATGGCATGTATGATCCAGTGCAAGGAGCATCGTGTTATAGATGGATACTTCTAAAGAACTGCAAAGGAATATAATGCAATATATCACACACTCACATAATACTACAGCAATATATCACATGAGCACACAATCCTATAGCAATATATCACACGAGCACACAATCTTATAACAATATATCATACAAGCACACAATCCTATAGAAATATACCGTACAAACACACAATACTATAGAAATATACACACCAACACACAGTCGTATAGCAATATACCATACGGGAACACAATCTTATAGCAATATATCATATGAACACATAATTTTATGGCAATATATCATACGTGAGCACAATCTTATAGCAACATACCATACAAGCACATGACGTACATCATTACACAAGGGTGCAGTCACTTGTGAAGCAACCAGGACTGCAAGAGCTGTGAAGAAAAGGCTGGACAGAAAAACCACTGCAGGAGATCCTCCTCCTGGAACGCCAAGCATTCTTTGTCCACATTGTCAAAGAACATTTCGAGCCAAAATAGGCCGTATCAGCAATATTAGAACACACAACTCCATAATTTCAACCCCACTGGATGAAATGAATGGTCATCGTCATTCATGATGGACAAACAACAACATATCATACACACACACAATCGTATAGCAATATAGCATACATGCACACAATCTTATAGAAATATACCATACAAGCACCCAATCTTATAGCAATATATCATATGAACACACAATAATATAGCAATATAGCATACAAGTATGCCATCTTATAGTAATTAGCATACACACACAACTGTATAGCAACATATATGACCACACAATCTTATAGCAGTATACCATACAAGCACGCAATCTTATAGCAGTATATCACACCAGCACACAATCTTATAGCAATATATCATACAGGAACACAATCGTATAGCAATATACCATACAAGCACACAATCTTATAGCAGTATACCATACAAGCACACAATCTTATAGCAGTATATCACACCAGCACACAATCTTATAGCAATATATCATACAGGAACACAATCGTATAGCAATATACCATACAAGCACGCAATCTTATAGCAGTATACCATACCAGCACACAATCTTATAGCAATATATCATACAGGAACATAATCGTATAGCAATATACCATACAAGCACACAATCTTATAGCATTATACCATACAAGCACACAATCTTATAGCAGTATATCATACCAGCACACAATCATATAGCAATATATCACACCAGCACACAATCTTATAGCAATATATTATACCAGCACACAATATTATAGCAATATATCATACCAGCACACAATCTTATAGCAATATATCATACAGGAACACAATCGTATAGCAATATACCATACAAGCACTCAATCTTATAGCAATATATCATATGAAGACACAATCTTATAGCAATATATCATATAAACACACAATATTATAGTGATATACCATACAGCACACAATCTTATAATGTGGACTATTATCGGAAAAAAACCAATACTAATAAATACACCCATCTGAATAAAAAGCCGTAAATACACTGGCAGAAATGGTGGGAAGATTTAACCTACAGAATATGCATCTGATTTTTGGGGAGAAGAGAAATAGATGCAATAATAATAATAGATGCACAAGCACAAAACAACTATTCCATCTAACAAATGAAAAAGACATCTATTCTATTTAATAAATGCACACAAAAAACACTATTCCATCTAACAGATGCACACAATAACTATTTCATCTAACAACTGCAAAAAAAAAATAAAACAACAACAACAACATCTATTCCATGTAATAAATGCACACAAAACTAGTCCATCTATGGCATGCAACAACTACTTCATTTAGCAAATGCAAAAAAACCCCAAAAAAACACAACATCTATTCCATTTATTTTTTTTCTATCTAACAAAGGCACTCAACAAGTAGTCCATCTAACAAATGCCCAAAACAACTATTCCATCTAACAAGTCAATACAAAAGTAAAGCATCCTTTTTCACGTCTTTGGGTGTATGGAGTGTATGCTGGAAAAAACATACAGGTCCCTATTACATGCCTTGATGTGTATTGGGTATATGGTGCTAACCCCGTATTTAAAAATAAAATATTATATATACCCCATCATTCAGTTTGTCTGGGTCGGCATAGGATACCAGCAAAACATTTAAACAAAAAAATCCGTCATGTTGGGGATTCAACCACACACCTACCGGACTGATAAGTAAGCGTGCTAGCCAGTGCGCTACCGAGTGCCGATTTATTTACGAACCAATCTGCACTCGATGGCTGATGTGGCAGATTTAACACCGGCCGCTTTTATTTCTCAGAACATTTCTTGGTACTCAGTTTAGACACATATCCTGGCAGCTCAGGCCAATTAAAAAAAAAAAAAAAACCAGCAATAAGGGACATAAGCACTGGAAAGATACATGAAAGTTTAAATTACATGTTCTTTACGGGAAGTATATAGTGGCTGTTTGTAATTCACTAGGAATTTTACGTTCAGTAGATTGACATTGAATATTGAAGAAAGTTGGCTAGTAAAGACGATAAAACAAAGAAAATTGAAATATTTTAGTCACTTGAAACGTCACGAAAGTTTGGAGAGAACAATAATGGAGGGCTATATGCCTGGGAAGAGAGGAAGAGGACGGCCAAAGAGAAGATGGGTGCAGGATGTGGCGGATGATCTCCAGATGGGTGTGTCGGACGCGGGACATCTTGCTTATGATCCAGGGGTTTTCCGGAAAGTTGTTATGGGAGCGAATTTCTGCAAATGACATGCTACTCAATGAATGAGCTTGACATAAGCCAGCTCCGTGGCGATGGGGTTACGGACGCAGTTCGTAATCTCGCTTACTCGCGTTCAAAACACAGCTGCGGGCGATTTGGCAACAGACTGCCTTGCGTTTTTTTTTTTTTTTTACAAAATGGTATTGGTGCCGGTCGTTCAGAAAGAAATGGAAAACTACTGAACATAAACTCTTCCTCTCTCGCCAGGCATATACCCCTCCATTATTGTTCTCTCCAAACTTTCGTGACGTTTCACGTGACCAAGCTTAAAACTAGCACTGATAATACTTAGCTTCGATCGTTCGACTGTCGGTCTCCTGTGTGTCTATCTCTCTAGTTAGTTTAGGTTCATCAGTTTTGTAGTATTTGTACCAGAGCATGATCGCCTTCCTTTACGAAATTTATCAATACATACCTATTGTGTCAACATAATATATACCGCCAATTCCTCTTCCTCCTTCTTCTCCTTCTTCTTCGCCTCCTCTTCATCAATCACTGTGGTACAGGAGTATCACTATGCCTGCTCCTGGTACTTGTGAAATTTTGCTTCGGTGTTGTCTTAATTACCTTGATTACGCATACAAAACAGAACCTCTGTGTGTATGTGTGTGCGTTGCGTTAAACTTTGCTACAAACACAACTATCCCAAGGCATTTCTATATCCTATGATGACGTACTGAAACCAGTGAAGGTTATAACTATATTACTATAGACATTATATTTAAGTGACAAGTAAGATTTTGAGGTGCACGATATAGAAAATGTATGTATTTTCCAAGGGCTGACAGGCCTACTCACCAGAGGTATACCAATGCTAAACAAACAGAAATTAAAACACCGAAAGAATCAGCCCAGTTGACTAGCAGGGGTAGCATGAGTATGCACTACGCTTGAGTTTAAAGCGAGCGAGCGCCAAAAAATATATATAAAAATATAAAGTACTCTAAACCAGGCATGGAAAAGGTATAAAGCCTTCTGAATCATTTGGTCTGGCCCTGTCAAGGCAACTTGTGTTTTGAAGAGACATGCATTTTCATATGCATCTGTGTTCGGAACAACTTACTGCTGCGATAGTTCTTTTTTTCAAAACTGACCATAGTAACGAGTCAACTGCGTTCTAGACTGACCGACACAAACCTGGAAAAGTAGTTACTAGTAGCAATATCATTAATACCAGCTAATATCCCACGTCTTACCCAGGAGAAGCCGTTCCAGTCATCACTTCAGAATTGTATCAATTACATGTTTGAGTAATTATAGCAAATTAATGTTTAAGTTGATAATTGTGTATGCCACACGAACGATGTTATAAATGTCCAAATGGTCCTTGGAAGAATAAAAGTTCCCGACCCCCGCACAATTAGACTATAAGTCAGAGCACGGCAGATAATGAAACATAATCATACTGGTATTAATTTAAATGAGAACAATATAGAATCGTTTGATTTAGTTTGTACATAATCATTATCAATGAGCACTCCGATATCTCCGAGAGTGCCTTAGTCTCCCACTACGGACCACAAACGGAGCCAAATGTTAATAGTTTTTAAAGTTGCATGCTTTTTTTTCTTCTTTCGTTCGCTTGAAATTTGCCTATATCTGCAATGTTGTCTCTTTATGAATTTCATTGACGTTTTTTTTTTTAGTTCACTCAGTGATATATATTCTTCCACTGTTGTTTCCCTAGGCCGGAAGGTTTGCCTAGATACATCGTATTCGGGCAGTCATTGGATAAATACATACACGCAATTCGTGGGTTTTCCCTATTCAAAGTGACACCGCGCAAACTTAACACCTAACGTGACAGCCATTAGCATAACAAAAATGAAAACATGCAGTATCCTTGTGATTGCGAAAAAGATCATTCCAATCGACATGCATGGAGTATTCACAACAGTATAAAGCACTTTAAAAAGGTTTAAAAAATGTGTTTCTGTGTCCATTTATGGAGCAAAGCAACTTGTGATGCACACATGCATACATCACTACGCGGAATTGGGCCAAAGTTCAAATGCAATAAGATCTATAAGAAGAGTTACAAAAACAATAGCATGCCCACTGAAACAATTAAATAAATTCCTTGCGTCACAACACAACTCATTTTAAAATAGAAAAGCACGAAGCAAAGTAGATCGAAAACAAAACAAAAAATCAGTGCAGTCAAATAATGCTGAAGAAAACACAAGTAAACATCAGACAAGATAGTTATCAATACTAACCCCATTCTGGTTGCACTGTAGAAATAACAAAATAGGCAACATTAGACAAAGAGACCAGCCTGGGAAATGAACAATGTACCACAGACAGATGAAGCATGGCTGTCAACTGTGGTTGTGAACATGAGCGCAACTTAGAACACAGCCCGCCCCTGCTGATGTTGTATGTGGGGCGGATACGTAATGACAGCGCCAGCATACAGTGAAATACACACATACAGATATACATACATACACATAGACACGTCTATATCTGCATTCAGACAATCACGGATGTCTCCGTGGCTGAGTGGTCACGTTGCCCGTCTCGCGCTACGAAGGTCATTTAATTTTGTGCAACCCCCCCCCCCCCCCCCGCGTCACTGGAGCTACGGAGTTCGTGTTCCCTAGATCGGTCTCTGGTAAGACGTACGGGCCATGTGGGATAGCGTCCGGTGCAATGAAGTCGACCCTCTTGCTATCACTCCTTTTTACACAAACAGATAAACAAACGGACAGACTTGAGTATCAGCAAACATGCTTACTGGCACATAGAAACAATACTAGCAGGCTCACAATGCAAAGCAGACACACCGTAGCACAATTGATGACCCAGTCGTGTTCTGCCAGAATCCACACGGCCTATAAACATTCTGCTATACATAAAGTAGTGGACCCGATACTTTACCACGCCTTGTGGCGTATCTGATATAGAGTGCTAGCTCTATCTGTACAGACTACTGGGCACTAGATGGGTGATATGGTTAATATCACGCCGGCCAAATTTACTTCCCAGACCATTTCCTGGTACATCTTAGGCTAAATCGGTTTGGGAGTCCAGGATAAATACTAAATTAGCCGCTCTTGAATGTCCAGCAGCCGAGAGAATTTTAACGTGAACATGGAATCTCTTATCTGGCTCTCACCAGGGAAGGCTTATAGTCACACTCACTAACCAGGGAACGGAGCTGGGGAAGAAGGGGATGAGAGTGAGACAGGCAGAGAGAGAGAGAGAGAGAGAGAGAGAGAGAGAGAGAGAGAGAGAGAGGGAGAGACAGTGAGAGAGACAGAGAGATAGTGAGAGAGAGAGTGAGAGAGAGAGACAGAGACAAACCGAGAGTGAGAGAGAAACACACACACACACATAGCGAGTGAGAGGGCAACAGAGAGAAAGATAGAGACAGAGGGAGTGAGACAGAGAGAAAGAGTGAGACAGAGAGAAAGAGTGGGAGAGACAGAGAGACAGTGAGATAGACAGAAAGACAGTGAGAGAGACAGAGAGATAGTGAGAGAGAGACAGAGAGATAGTGAGAGAGACAGAGATAGTGAGAGAGAGAGACAGACAGACAACGACAGTGACACACACACACACATAGAGAGTGAGAGGGCAACAGACAGAGACAGAGAGAGAGACAGAGAGAGTGAGACAGAGAGAGTGAGACACAGATAGAGAGAGAAACACAGAAAGAGTGAGAGAGACAGAGAGAGAGAGAGACAGAGGAGTGTGTGTGTGTGTGGGGGGGGGGGGAGGGTGGGTGTATATCAGCCTCGCGTTTAGTATTTGTAAAAACTACCCAAACCTGGGTTGTGACCTGACACTTATCAAGTTAGAAGCGGACGACTAATCTCCAAGCCACTCCTCCACAAACTAGCATGCGCTTCAGTCCAAACATCTTCAGGTAGTATCAATGTTTACAACTACCGACTCTTGGCTGGTTTCGAATCCACTGGAAGACCATGACTGTTAACTCCCAAGTCCATGTCATTGATGTTCACGTCGTTTAAGCACCCACACGAGGCTGAATATATCGGAGGAAGGTGTAGAGACTTGTCTCCCGACTCAGTACCAAAGAACCAGCTCCGTGGGGATTGTGTTACGAACTCTCATTCTCCACTCCAATCTCAGAAACCAGTGAGGAGTGGGCAAGACCGGCACTGGATCTTCACATCTGCGCAGAGGTATACTGGCACGTAGCCAGGTCAGGATTCAGCACAGCACGTGCAGACAGGCTGGGACTCATGAGTGTTAATTATAGATGTCTGAGTTTGCTTTTTTCTGAGTTTGAGATAAAAACCGTAAACTGATTAGAGACATTAGACGTAGACAGTCACAATTTTCTGGACACGTTATGAGAAGAAATAAGCTAGAGAACTTGGTGAAATTTTGCAAGATTGAGGGGTATATAACAAGGGGAAGACAGAGAAGCAAATATCTGGATGGCTTGGCCACATGCATGTTCGAGACAAGAACACAGAGCTGGTGATCGTGTGAGATGGCGAAACATGACCGGCCATGCTTATTTGCATAACACATGATGATGATAGTGAGTTTGCTTTCTGAGTCTCAATATAGTGACAAAGGCTCAGCTTGGAGCAATCACAGCAGGAGGCTTCCGATTGTCAGAAAATGTACTTCGCCGAATATTTCGGCCCCTCTATTTCCTTAACACTCTCAAGGTGCGGGTCCAATCCGGCCAGGAATCCGAGTGTCTTTCTCCTGTTGTTCATTCACACCCTGCCTTTGAGTTTCGAAACATTTTAATTATTTTAATATAGCTACCTGACTTTCCTCTAAGTTACCAAACAGAAAAAAAAGACAGGAATGGGGCAGGAAAGGAACGATATGTCAGTCAATCCCATAAAGCCATGACTTCGTTTGTGTGAAACGATTAGCATGTTTACATTACACAGGGAAATCTGTGTAGGGTTACCCTAACCTTTACCCTCGCCTTCTATCATCTCCCGGTATTCACCGCAATTCAGGCTCCGCTCAATGTAAACAAACAGCCAGCTAGCTACTGATTGCAAGGCAGACAATTTCTTCCTTCGTGATCAAAGTACGTTAAGCATCTGGTCTGTCAATTCCGGCATGGGTCATGAACAAGATCGTGCGCCTGAGGTCTCCACCTGTCTTCCACAAGGTCTTGTGAGATTGTTCTCGTGGGCCATATTTCCATTGTCTGGCAAAGACTTGGTAATCAAGCAGATTTTGTTTTGGAGTTTGAGTTGGTGTTCGTTTCAAGTGGCAGTCTCTGTGATTTATTCCCTGGAGGTTCGAAACGAGAGCCAATTGGTTCTTCTTGTATCTTTCATCTCCTAATGGAGAATATATCCTCAACCACACTACATGCGAGAGAGTTGGAGTGTTACTACTCTTTACTGTCCTTATCAGCACCAGTAACACAGGGGGGAAACCTATTGCTCTAGTGTCTGATGTGACAACCCGGTAACACAAGGGGGGAAACCTACTGCTGTAGAATCAGATGTGGACAGCTCAGTAATACAAGGGGGTGAAATCTACTGCTGTAGAGTCAGATGTGGACAACCCAGTAACACAAAAGGGGGGGGGGGTGTTAAACCTACTGCTGTAGAGTCAGATGTGGACAACCCAGTAACACAAGGAGGGAACCTACTGCTGTAGAATCAGATGTGGACAACTCAG
>OY992888.1:21038908-21203908 GCA_963921405.1 Cepaea hortensis | reverse complement strand
AAAAGCACGAAGCATCGGGCATTCTTTTTTTTTGCATATTCTTTTTACAGGACATCGCAGTCAACATCAGCATTTCTGCTGCTGCTGTAATCTCTTGGCAAGTTTACGTTCAGTGGTTTGCCATTACTTTCTAAACGACCGGCACCGATACCAACGCGGAACCAACGCAACTCGGTCTGCTGCCAAACTGCGCGCATTGTGTTTCGAACGCAGATATACGGGATTACGAACCACACTCCTAGTAGACTCCGACACTCCTTCGCCACGGAGCACGACTAGGGCATCTTTACAGAACAGAATTAGGTAAAACAAAGGGCGTTGCGGAGACAAGCCTTCACCGTGAAACAGACGCAAGAAAACACAACATAGAAACCGAGGGGAAGGAGGTACAGTGACGACATTATAACAGAATGGGAACAAAGGGAAAAAATGGGGTCGGGGTGGAGGATATGTTGCGCTACTCATCTCAGATTCACAAAATGCGAAACATCAAAAACAGGCTATTTACATTCTGGGATTATAAGATAAGTAACTCACGGATGTTTTCATTTCATTTTCCCGTTTATCTCATTATGTTTTTACACCTTCATGCAGTAACTACAGCATCTTTATGATTTTTTTGTTTAGTGTTTTTTTGTGTCTGTTTGCTGACGAAGGCTTATCCCCGCAAGATGCGTTATTTTCTTTAACTGTGTTTCGTAAAGCTACCCTATTCCCATTTTATACCCTTAATATACACATGTCTTGTAGTTGACGTGTACTGGCGAGTGAAACGCTGCAACTGTCTTCCATCCAGCACGTGACCACACATTCGGTGCATACACTTGTCATGCCTCCTTCAAGCAAGGTCTCTCCCCACGCAAGGAGCGGGCAGCCAATTGCAAATCAGGTTGTCTGAACAATAATCGATATGGGTTTTGTCATCAAATTGTACTCGAGTCAGCCCGCTTAATAAGGTTTTTGTAGGCCGTTACACGAGAGTCCGGACTTGATATTGGAATTCTCTTACTCATCTCGGTCTGTATCGAGCTATTTGTTGAATTTGTCAGGGCAATATTCTCTAAGATTAGGTCTGTCAATTTCAGTATCTTATTTCCCTAGACAAAACTGTGCCAAAAGAGGCATACCCACCCACCCACCAACATTTTGAAACTCAAGAGAAATATTTCGAAATCCGCTGGTCGTGGACATTATCCTTCAAAAACATACTTGACATAATTGTATTTCCTATTGTAAACAGTTACTTTAGATTTTTATTTATTTTTTACCGAGGCATCATCATTAGGCCTATCGTCTAAAAAGTTCTTTGTTATCATCAATTCTCGTGTAGCACGCAGTTTCACGCCCATGATTTATTTGAGTCCTGCGAGCTACGTCGCTTTGGTCGACCCCGCCACTTCTTCCATGTATCATGCCATCCATTAAGTGTACTTTGTAAGTCACTGCGATCTTTAACTGATCAAGTGCCATGGGGTGATTAATCGTCTTGAGCCACAGCCCGTATCTGCCGTGGGCATAAATACAATAGGCTTTCTTGTGCAACACCCTTTAATTTGATATATAACAAGTTTTCAGTCACCACTACTTTACATTTTCCGCCATCCATTTTTGTTAGGGCCAAACCTACTTTTTGTTTAACACTCAATCTGTTAATATTGCTAAAATATGGTAACATCATTTTTAATTCACCACAAACACACCCCGTAGTTAATTATAGCACTCACCTAGATCTGGAGGGATCGTCGATTTTCAGAATAGGGATATCGGGATTCACTTTGTGGTTGGTCGACAAGTGTGTTTGCAGCAAGATGTACCCAAAACTGCATTTCATTGTCTTCGCAAATTGGTCCCCAGATACATCAAAGATGAGCACAGACAGATGGGACATACACAAGATAAGACGAGTAGATCAAGATATAAATATACACTCCTAGACAGTGAAGGCCCTTCGGGCCCAGAAACTTTTATTGCATCCATAGATCGGTCTAGTCGTCAACCACATTCTAGCGGAAGTGATCGACACACTGCACAGTATATCAACACACCTCTACACGCACTATGGAATAACCCTGATGTCAAGTGATTTCCCGGAAACTCCCGGAATTAATTTGTTTGCGGTGAATTAAAAATGAAGTAGCCAAAATATTTCAGTTTCCTGGGCATCATGCTATTTAAAATCCAGTTTTCTTCAATGTTTACATCTGGCAAAATGTTATTCGCCATTCGCGATCTGGAAGCAAGCTGCTTGGCGCTGATTATCACAATGGCGCCCACATGGAAAGCCATGGCAAACTACTGAACATAACATTGCCTAGAAATCACAGCCAACAAAAAATGCCGGGGTTTACTGCCACGTCACGTTAAAGGTCATGCATCTACCTGTGTAACAGTAATCGGTGATGTAGTAACATCTACAGCGGTCAGTATCTCGATCCCTGTTTGTTTCTGTTCGCAGAATTCTCACCATTCTTCTGTAAAACCAAACCAACACTGTCATCAGTTCCCGCGTGTTGAGTTGAGCTGAGTTAAGAACACACATCACAGCACTCGGGACATTCCCATACGCCGTCCGTCTCCATCTTCAACAACCAATGAAGAGTCCAAAAACTAATAGTAACAGTCGTAGATTAATTATGCGTCCGTCTGGTCTTTGCTCGGATAACTGAGTGTCGGCCTGATCTCCTGGTCACTCCATGCCGCATCATTCTCTCCAGGCCATGATGCTGTCCGCGTGGGTGTTAAATAATCCTTATTGATGCTTACATATTCCTACATTCATCATCATCATGTGCCATGCCGATAAGTCTGGGCGGTCATGTTTCACCATTTCACACGATCACCAGAGTAGTGGATCTGCTCTGTGTTCCTGTCTCGACCATACCAAGTGGACAAGCAATCCAGGTATTTACTGCTCTGCCTTCTCCTTATTCTTTCCCACTCAATCTTACCAGTTGTCACCAAGTTCTTCAATGTATATCCTCCCATAACGTATTCCTACAGTACAACACACAAGTTGCCCGTTGCAGTCTCCAGCAACTAACGGGAACTTCAGATGAACTGTTATGTCACGAATTACAAAGGATGGGAAGGACTAAATGATCTAGGTTGCAACAGCATTTTGATAACAGGAGATGAGCAAACATAGGTACAAGACATGATCAGCACCGGATCAGAGACTGAAGCTCATAAACGGTAAAAAAAAACACACTCTACTTCACGAAAGACTGGATGGTGAGATTAAGAGAGAGAAAGAGAGAGAGAAAGAGAGAGAGAGAGAGAGAGAGAGAGAGATAAAAGGAGAGAGAGAGAGAGAGGGAGAGATAGACAAAGAAAGATAGATCAAGAGAGAGAGGGAGAGAAAGAGAGGGAGCGATAAAGAACGAGAGAGGGAAAGAAAGAGAGAGTGAGATAAAAAATGGAGAGAGATAAAGAAAGAGATAGAGGGAAAGATAGAGGAAGATAAAGACAGGGGAAGAGAGTGAGGAAGAGAGATAAAAAACGAGAGAGAGAGAGAGAGAGAGAGAGAGAGAGAGAGAGGAGAGAAAGAGAGAGATAAAGAAAGGAAGAGAAAGAGAGAGATAAAGAAAAATTTATAGAGATAGAGAAAGAAATGGAGAGACATAAAGAAAGAGATACAGGGAGAGAAAGAGAGATAAAGGCAGGGAGAGCGGGGGAGGAGGGGAGATAAAGAACTAGAGCGAGACGGAGAGAAAGAGCGATAAAGAAAGGGAGAGAGGGAGAGAAAGAAAGAGAGGGGGGAGAGATTGAGGGTAGCTAACGATAACTGTCTACCGATCGGATAATAATAATTATTCAGTTGTTGGCGAGAAGTCAAATAGATCTTGTTCTCAGTACCTCCATCTGCGGAGTACACTACATCTTTCTCTCCTCCCAACACCACTCGTAACATCGCAGGGATAGCTTGCACTCTACACCGCTGGACTCTATACAATCGATAGCGACAGACATGCAGACAGACAGAATAGAAGAAAGAAAATTCCATAACAAGAAAAAAGAAATGCAGGAAGGTGAAAGACAGCATTCAAAGCAATATAATGAATATGAACAAGAAAGGAAGGAATGATGATGACTATAGTGATGAAAGAAAGAATGGATGAATAAATGAACGAATGAATGAATGAAAGTTAAAAATTACAAAGATGATGGTAATGTGAACGACGATGAGGAAGCAAAATGAAATCTTATATATAAAAGGCAATATCCGTCTGTCTGTCTGTATGTCTGTCCTATATACGTTCGCGAACGGTTCATCCGATTGAGATGAAATTTTCTACACGTCTTCCTCTCATTCCAGCGCTGCCAACTGTCATATTTTTTTTCCTTCTTCCTCCTCCTTCCTCCTCCCCCTCCCTAAATACGTACGTAAATATATGATGATGATGATGAAAGAATCCCCGAACAACAACGCTACGAAAAGCGAAGAAAATGACGTGACTACACAGAATCGTCACACGGCAATCATCATCATCATCAAGTGCCGTGTCGGCTGGCGTAGGCGTTCATGACTCTCCATAGATCTCGGTCTTTGGTTTTCTGGATCAACTCTGCTGCTGATATTCCTCCATGCCACGGCAATATCAATAACAATTCATCTTTTTATGTGTAAGGAAGTTATCTACAGTCATGTAGAAGGGAAGAACAATCAATGGAAGGACCGAAATCACAGAACCTCGACGAGTATGAATTCGGAATGGCGAACTCCCTCCTCCTCTCTTCTCCTCCTCCCTCCCCCTCCTCTTCCCTCTCCCTCCTCCTCCTGTCTCCTTCTCCCTCATCCTCCATCCTCCTCCCTCTACCTCCTCCTCCCTCTACCTCCTCCTCCTCTCTCTACCCCCTCCCTCCACCCTACTCCTCCTCCCTTCTCCTCCTCTTCCTCCTCCCTTTCCTTCCTCCTCCTCCCTCTAACTCCTGCTTCTCCCTCTACCTCCTTACTCCACCCTCCTCCTCCTCTTCCACCTCCCTTTCCTTCCTCCCCTCCTCATTCTCCCTCCTCCTCCTCTTCCACCTCCCTTTCCTTCCTCCACTCCTCATTCTCCCTCCTCCTCCTTCCTCCTTCTCCTCCTCCCTCCTTCTCCTCTCCCCTCCACCAATTCCTACCCTCTTCCTCTTCCCCTCCCCCTCTCCCTCATCTTCCCCCTCCTCCCTCTTCCTACTCCCTCCTTCCTTTTCCTTCCTCCTCCTCCTCCCTCTACCTAATCCCTCCTCCTCCTTCCTCCACATCCCTCCTCCTACTCTCCACTTCTCCTCCTACTACCCTCTTCCTCTTCCCCTCTCCATCCTCCTAATCCCTCTTCCTCCTCCTCCTCCCTCTTCCTCCTCCTTCCTTTTCCTCATCCTCCTACCTCCCCCCTCCTCCTCCCTCTACCTCCTCCTTCCTCCACATCCCTCCTCCTCCCTCCTCCTCCTCATCATTCCTCCTCCTCCTCCCCCTCCTTCTTCCTCCCTCCTCCTCCTCCCCCTCCTACTCCTCCCCCTCCCTCCTCCTTCTCCCTCCTTCTCTCTCCTCCTCCTTTTCTCTCCTCCTCCTCCCTCGTCCTCCTCCTTCACCTCTTTCCCCCCTCCTCCTCCTCCTCCCTCCTATTCCTCCCTACTCCTCCCTCCGCCTATCTCTTCCTCCTCCCTCCTCATCCCTCTTACCTCCTCCTCCTCTCTCCTCCTCCCTTTTCCTCCCTCTACCTCCTCCCTCCTCCTCCTTCCTCCACATCAATCCTCCTCCTCCCTCCTCCTCCTTCTCCCCCTCCTCCTTCTACCTCTTCCTCCCTCCTCCTTCTCCCTCCACCTCCTCCTCCCTCTCCCTCCTCCTCCTAAGTTCTCCTCCTCCCTCCTTCTCCCTCCTTCTCCCTCCTCCTCCTCTTTCCTCCTCCTCCTCTTAATCCCTCCTCCTCCCTCCTATTCCTCCCTACTCCTCCTCCTCCCTCCTCCACCCTCTTCCTCCTCCTACTCCTCCTTTTTCTTCTTCTTCTGCTGCTGCTGCTGCCGCCGCTCCATTTACCCAAGTTAATTGTTGGGGGAATATGTAAAGATCTTTCAAGTGCTCTTTCTAATGCTTTTTGTAAGTTGGTCTTCGTTTATCTAAGGTTGTTCTAACCGCAACCAATAAATGATTAGACAGACAGACAGACAGACAGACAGACATACAGACAGACAGACAGACATACAGACAGACAGACAGAGAGGGACAGACAGACAGACAGTCGGGAACGGGATCTTATATGAATTAAATGAGATGCTCCCCACCAGGAGCTGGGCGAAGCCGGGCCGGGTCAGACAGACAGACAGACAGACAGACAGACAGATAGATAGTCGGGAACGGGAACGGGAGCTTATATGAGTACTTATATGAATTAAATGAGATGCTCCACACCAGGAGCCAGGCGATGCCGGGCAGGGTCAGACAGACAGACAGTCAGGAACGGGAGCTTATATGACTACTTATATGAATTAAATGAGATGCTCCCCACCAGGGACTGGGCGAAGCCGGGCCGGGTCTGCTAGTTGTCAAATAAATGACAGACACGCTCGCTCGCCCAGGTTTCATCATTGAAAGAAGAACAAAATTCCCAAGACGCATGCCTTGGCAACGGCGACAAAAATAAACAGAGATGCCATACAGGACAGAAACTTGAGTAGGAGCAGCAAAATCAATAGAAAAACCTCATACCCACAGGAATCGAAAGCAATCCGAGGGCATAAATAGGCCACGCCCTTGTGTGACAAAACATACACAATATACAACAGTACTTTACAATGACAACTAGGAGGACAAACATGAGTAGCAGAAGGTCAAGGAATAGTTATGATAGTTCATGAGAATAAACACATATAATAATAGGTATGGCAATACAGAACTTACCATTAGCAATGGATCTAGATTTATAACTACTTTGTTTTTGCATATTCTTTACAGGACATTGCAGTCAACACCAGCATTTTTCAGCTGCTGTTGATGTCTTGGCAAGTTTTACGTTCGGTAGTTTGCCACTGCTTTCTGAACGACCGGCTCACATACCCCCGTATGTAACCAACGCGACGCGATCCGCTGCTGAATACAGCTGTGTTTAATACGAGAGTTTACGGGATTACGAACAACGTCCTTAACGCCTACTCCATGGAGACAGGATTAATAACTATAGAATGGGAAAATTAAGGACCAAAGGCATCATGAAATATTTTATTTCTAAAATGTAAGTGGTTGGTGGGAAAATGTGATGTAGTCATAGCCGGAGAGGCAAGTGCAACTTCTTTTACCTACTTTCACATGGATCACTCTATGGATAGCCAGGGTCCACGATGGGCGCCTGAAGAAGAGGAATAGGAAGGAGAAACGCAACAAGAGGAGGAAGGATTAGTGTTGTCTTAAATCCACTGGGACATACTATAAACAGCAAAATAACTAACGAAAAACAAGAAATGTATTAAACATACACGTCTAGATAGATTAATATCCTGTTCAGCCAACTCCTTATTTCTGCTGTTTCTGATTTGTTTTGGAAAGTTTACGTTCAGTAGATTGTCACTGCTTTCTGAATTACTCATACTATTTAATGAAAACCTACGCAAGACGACCTGCTTCACAATCGCCCGCTGCTGTGTTTCGAATGCGGTATGCGGGATTGCGAATTGCTTTCGTGACCCCTTCGCCACAGCGGCGGCTATGTATAGAGAGACAGAAAAACAAATAGATGGACATATACAAAAAGTAAGACAAATAGAGAACAGATACACAGAAAGGTAGATAGATAGCTTGACGGACAGACAAACCGACCGGCGGATGTACATACAGACAGATCGACAGACGGACAGACAGACCGACGGACGGACAGACAGATAACAAAGAGAGAGAGACAGACAGACAGAGAACAAAGAGAGAGACAGTCCGAGAGAGAGAGAGCGAGAGAGAGAGACAGACAGACAGACACAGAGAGAATAAGAGAGAGACAGAGAGAGAAAGAGAGAGGGAGAGAGTGAGTACATCGGTCAGTTGAACAAAAATACTGAATTATCGTCCTTGACTTGGGGACGTAAATTACAAGTGCCTCAGAAGTTCGAGTGCGTTCGCCAGATGGCGAGGGACACTAGTAATAGGGAAAGCTAATCCACACGCACAGATCAATCGAATGCACTAGGAGTGAAAGCACATGTATGGACAACGCTTGAGTTCAAAGCAAGCGAACGCAAAGAAAAACAAAAATTATTGACACCCGTTGTTTCACCACGACACGCAAAAGATAAAACGATTTGATATATTCTGGTTGAGAACGCAAGTTCCGGAGAAGCATGATCGCCTACACCATTTGACAAAATACTTGGCAAATTTAAAACATAATAATTCACTGTTCAAAGTGAATTCATCATTTCGACCGCTAGGCACAGACATGCAAGTTTGAAGACCATTGAGTTACAGAAACCAAAAACACTTATTTTAAATAGGCGAATTATGGCAGCCCATTAGGGTTAACGAGCTTAAATGTTGACACAATCCTCTTGCAAGCTGCCACTCGTACTTTGGAGAAACCCATTTTTTATTGTGTGTGAGGAGGAAAACACTAAGCAGAACAATGCATTATATACACACATGCGCGCGCAAAGAAAGAAGATACACATTTATCAATAGAAAGAAAGACACAAACATGTTTTATTACTTTTAACCGGTAATATCTTGTTCAGTGTTCTGGAGTGTAATGTATGCAGTGCCTATTTAATAAGTAGTTGAATACCACGGACAGGCAGAAAACCCAATGACCGAGTCCTACAAGAAAGAATCTTACACTGATTACAGAAATTAGACGTGGACAGTCACAATTTTTTGGTCACGTTATGAGAAGGAATACATTGGAGAACTTGGTCATAATTGGCAAGATTGGGGGTGGGGGGGGGGGGGAGGAGAGAACAATGGAGGAGGCAGAGAAGTAAATATCTGGATGGCTTGACCACGTGGTATGGTCGAGACAAAAACAATGTACTGATCCACGACTCTGGTGATCGTGTGAGATGGCGAAACATGACCGTCCACGTTTATGGGCACGGCACATGGTGAATCAGTTAATATTTTTACTCGAATGTGACCCACTGGATATATGGTGCTAAACCCATATTTGTACAGACCAATCAGCATTAGGTGGGCGATGTGGTCAGTATACCGCCGGCCGTCTTTACTTTCCAAGACATGTCATGGTACCCATGCCAGGCGCTGTACAGCGACTGGCTCTGGAAATTAAGGGTTTCAATCTTTGTCTGTATGTCTAATGATACTAGCTGCACAGAGTACACGCTTTTATTTCCCTCGACATAATTTTATTCCCCGCATATCCGTTACAGGACATTGCAGTCAACACAAGCATAGTTCAGCTGCTGTTGATGTCTTGGCAAAATTACGCTCAGTAGTTTGTCATTGCTTTCTGAGCGACCGGCTCACATACCTCCGTAAGTAACCACGCGACGCAATCCGCTACTGAATATCTCGCGCATCTGCGTTACCCACGTGAATATGCGGGATTACGGAGAAGTCGTTAACACCTTGGCCAGGGAGACCGGTCTCTACAGAATAGGAGGCGGTTATTAGTGAATACAGTAAAGTCTAAACACGTAATGAAACATAAACACACACAAAATGAGTTGAGTCGAGTCAAGAACCGACATTAGAGCACTCGGGACATTGCCATACGGGCCCCGTCTTTATCTTCAACAGCCAGCGAAGAGTCCCAATACTAATGGTACCAGATTTAGTCTGATTATGTGTCCGTCTGGCCTGTCCTCGTAGACCTGAGTGTCATCCAGAATCTCTGGTCACTCTCTGCAGCACCATTCTCTCCAGGCTGTGATGAGCTACCTGTCCCTCTGCACTAGATGCACGACCCCAAAGGGATTAACAGAAAGAATGATCAAGAAAGAAATACAAAAATTGGAAGGAAGACAAAGAGAGAGAAAGAATTACAAATACAGAAACAAAAACAAGAGACAAGAAAGAGAAAGAAAGTTAAGAGAAAATAAGTAACTTAAATGCAAGAAATAAAGAAAACAAGAAGAAACAGAAAGTAAAAAAGAAAGAAAACAAATGAAAGAAACACAAATAAAGAAACACTGACAGATAAAAAGAAAGAAAGAAAGAAAGAAAGAAAGAAAGAAAGAAAGAAAGACAGACAGAAAGACAGAAAGAAAGAAAGAAAGAAAGAAAGAAAGTCATAGTTTATCGGTAGGCATAACAATATGGTCTTATCCGTAGAAAGGGACTGTACTGTAACCGTGGTCTGGGACTGTATAAGGCATGTCGATCGTGCGAGGCAAGCTGGCGTTTCTGTAGATTGACATGCACAGCACGGCAGTAATAACAGTGGAGTGTAATCAATGAAGAGCCTGCTGGGAGACCTATTGTAAACTAGGTCGAGCTTGTGGATAAATGTGACGCTGTGCAAGAGAGATGAAGAGAGGCAGGCAGGCAGGCAGACAGACAGAGAGACAGGTAGACAGTGAGACAGACAGTAAGGCAGACAAATGGATAGTTAGGTAGAAAGGCAGACAGTCCAGCCGACTGACCGACCGACCGACAGACAGATAGATAGAGAAACAGACAGACAGACAGACAGACATATTATAGATAGACAGATTAGATAGACATATAGATAGACAGATTAGATAGACAGATTAGATAGATAGATTAGATTAGATAGATAGATTAGATAGATAGATAGATAGATAGATAGATAGATAGATAGATGATAGATAGATAGATAGATAGATAGATAGATAGATAGATAGATAGATAGATAGATAGATAGATAGATAGATAGATAGATAGATAGATAGATAGATATACTGTGAAAGAGTTAAAGTGTCGGTTACTAAAAAGTAAAGACAACAATATGAGCGCTGAACACAATCGCAGTACAGATCACACGTGATAAATGTATTATATATGAAATATACCCTGCATTTACACATAGAGGTATACATAATTACAACTATGCTGTATGTATAAATCTATAGCACAGCATAGCACAGCACTAAAAGTACAGTGCAGTAAAGTGTAGTATAGTGAAGTATAACATTTCACAGCATTCACGCGTATATGTACGCAAAGTGTACAAGCAGGTGAGATAGGAAATAACATAGGCAGGTAAGTATGTGCGTGAGTGCGCGCGCACGTGTGTGTGTGCATATATAGACGGATGGGTGGATTTTTGATGGGGGGAGGTAAGTAGGTACGTGTTAGTTAGTTAGTTAGTTAGATGACAGATCATCCTCATTGCACATAGAACCATTCAGGTCAAAAGTGCTCGGATCCCCTCCTCAGCAAATCCCCCAGCGTGTAGCGGCTAACGACACCAGTTCTGTGTTGGTTTATCAATCTTCTTTGGCTTCCTGGGTGGTGTTCTTGTTTGGCCACCCCTCTTTTAATTTGCTGTTCTCGCAGTCTGGCCATGGTTGTAGATTCACAGTCATCACTTGGTTCTCGCATAAGTCTTACTTCTCGTAGAGCATTCAGAATGTCAGCCTGGTCCATGGCGCGCCCGCCCTCCACAGTAGCCTTACCTGCGAGCCTGTCAATCCGCTCATTTCCTTGTACTCCCGCATGCCCTGGAACGAAGATGAAACTAATCTTTGCCAGCCGAGACTGCTCCAGAGACAGCAACTATTTTCTTCGGATCCACCCCATCTCTATCCTCTATGCTCATTGAGTCGCTAAGAAAACATGCCCTAGTGAATGTCTGTGTCTCGAGCCATGTTATTGCTTTACTTACTGCCATGACTTCCATAGTCAGGCTACTTGTGGTCTCAGCAAAAGCACCAGAGTCCTTCACAATTCTCCCTCCGGCCTGAGCCGTAAAGGCCCATGAGCTTCTCACATGTCGGACCACCGACCCATCTGTGTAAATGACAGCATTACCGTCTAACGAATTCTCGAAAATCAACGCTTGTACTTCCGCCTCCACAGCAGCCGGATTTTCTTGTCTGCATTTTCTGTCTAGTTGCATGCAAACTGAAAAGGACGTGCATAAATCTGTTGGCACTTGTACCCACTCCTCGCCAGGTTCTAAGTCTTCAAGTGAACACACCTGTTGAAGAATGTCTTCTGCTTGACCCATCCACGACCGTCCTCTTTTTAACCTGTTGCCCTTCACCTTCATAATTTCACTATGCAGTGGATGTTGTGTGTTTGCGTTAACTCTGAGGTAGGCGCGTGCTCTGCAAACTTGTATTCTGTCTTCAATGGTTGGAAAATCCAGAAGGTAGCGCATCGCCCTGCATGCTGTATCTCTTGTACATCCAAGAATAATGCACATAGTTTCATTTTGTATCCTTTCCATCCTTTCTATCTGCTTACGGCTGAGAGTCAGGATTGCCATCGCATACTCAAAAACAGACATGATCAGCCCCTCGTATAGAAGAGACAGATGGCGCTGCTCAGTTTGCTGCCGCCATCACCCGCATCGCAGCCAAACCCCGCTTGGCCTTTGTTATCACCTGGTCTATGTGCTCATAAGCAAGGCTTGGATCAAACCGTATCCCCAGGTAATTCATTGCATGCGTTCTTTCCACCGTCTCTGAACACAGCTTTACAGTTGGTGTTGGAGTGTTGACAACATGATTATTCACCGAGAACGAAGTCACTGTTGCCTTTGTTGGGTTGACCATTGTCCCAGACTCAACACACCAAGTACTTATGCGATTAAGTTGGGTTTGTAGTTCCACAGCAACCTGATCTTTATCCTTACCCTGACGATACACTAAAACATCGTCGGCATATGACAGTGTCCTACCCGGACCAGTGATCTGCTCACTGGTGATTCTCACAGTGTAGGCGTTGAACAGTACCGGAGATAATGGTGATCCGTGTGGTAGGCCAGGATATATTGTTGTTGGTTCCGACGTCCAACTGCCACATCTAAAAACTGCTTTCCTTTGGAAGAGGGCTGCAGCGATCTAACTAAGGAGGAATGGACTTATTTTGAGTTCAAGAAGCTGAAGCATTAAAAAATCCAATGGTACTCTGTTGTACACGTCCTCAAGATCAATCGCTGCAGCAAAGGTTTCAATGCCTGAGTGGAAATCTTCATAGACATCAAGGGCAAAAACTGCTGCATTGGTCCAGGTTTTTCTTTTTTTCTTTTTGGACGGTACCCACCCAGGGTAGGTGGGAAAACACTTTGCCTCTCTAGTTGGCTTGATATTTTCCTGGCAATTAACTTCTCCATCAGCTTGCCAATTGTATTCTGCATGGTTATAACTCGATATCCCTGAATTTTTGTGTGGTCTTAGCCAGGCTTCGGCAAGGGAATCAGATAGCTGTGTAACCACTCCTCCGTGACGCTAGAACTCCCTATACTGTTGTTGCACATGTCTGCTAGTTTCTCTAGCTCGTTGTCGGTACACTTATTGATGTCGTCGTATCTTATGCCATCTGGCCCTGGAGCGCTGTTTTTGATCGTCGAAGCACAACCTTGATTTCTTTCACTGTCACTGTATCTTCATCTGAAGTGTTCTGGGCCTTGCACCTGTCTGAGGTGACCCCCTTGGCAAGATTTCGGCCTTCCATGTCTGTCTGGTTGCTCTGCTCTAGATGTCGTTCAAAGAGGGCTTTGCCCTTGTCCGCGTCAGTCCTCTGCCAGATGAGGTCAGCACCTTGGAAGTCAGAAACGCTCTTATTCTTGATTACCCCACTCATGCATTTATGTAGTCGCCAGAACAATTTCAGTGACTTTGTGCTTACTCTTTGACACACCTCTGCCCATTTTTCACTTTTAACCACCTTGACCAGTTTTTTTTTAAATAGCTTACTTTTGTGTGCATCTCTCTTTCTAAGTGCATGCAGGGACTAGGATGGCCAGCTTTGTTCTTCTTGGCATTTTGCCATCTCCTTACAGCACTACGCTTATCCACCCAAGCCTTCTCCACCTCGAAATTCCACCAAGGTGGCTGCTCCCAGCTTTTTTCCCTGCCCTGAAGCTTTCTACGCTTATCACGTCTTATTTTACTCACGACATCATGCCCTGTACTGTCAAACTGGAAAGTCTTGACCGTTAACTTGTGCTGCCTGGTTCTGCCTTTCTCCAC
The DNA here is from genome assembly GCA_963921405.1 of Cepaea hortensis. Classification (NCBI taxonomy): domain Eukaryota; kingdom Metazoa; phylum Mollusca; class Gastropoda; order Stylommatophora; family Helicidae; genus Cepaea; species Cepaea hortensis. The sequence continues at coordinate 21,189,835 of OY992888.1, read as the reverse complement.
CAATATGCTGTATTGTGGTACGTGTGCGTGTATGTATGTGTGCGTGTGTATATGCGTGCTTGCTTTCATGCATGCGTGCAGATAGGTAGGCATATGTGTGTCTGCATATCTGTGTGTGTATGTATGTATCCATGTGTATATGTGTAAGTTTAACAAGATTAAATTAAAAGATGGCAGTTCTCGTTTATGTTGCAATTCTAAACATCGAACTTATAAAAGCAAAAACTTTGTAGACCACTCGGTTCTATATCTAAACACCACCATTATCCGGTTTTTGCCCTAAGTATCCGTAATGTAATAATTCTTCCGCCCCGTCCATCATCTATGCGAACTACGTAGACACATTAGCGCGGATCAATCTACGTTGTGAAGAAACGTGTATGCTCTACGCTGTAGAAATGCAAAGAAATGTACAGGTTTACATGCAACACTACACGGACAATACTCTTTGTGTACCAATTATAGCTGCTGTCTTGGTTGGTGAGATGGAATAGCTTGTACTATCGGATAAGGGCGGAAAAGCAGGAATTTACCAGTGTGCAAGATGTGCGCGTTAAAACTCCCAAGACAGTTCGATACTGCAAATAATAGGCCGCAACATTGACAACATTTTTACAAAAGAAAACCTTTGTTCTCCCCCCCCCCTCCCCATCAATAAGCAGACAGACAGACAGACAGACAGACAGACAGACAGACAGACAGACAGACAGACAAAACATAGTTGCTAGTTGTCCCTGAAGTTTTGAAACTATTTATAAAACAAGCATACTTCGAATATAACTGACAAACTACTGAACATTTAATTGCCGAGTAAAGAATAAACTGAAAAAAATGTTGGAATTGGCTACATCGTCCTGTAAAGAAAACATTAAACTGTTCTAAAATGCTAAAACAATCTGCACTGCTTACGTCTAATAATGTCTCTAATTAATGTCATCTTCTTCTGTTTCCTGAAATACTGCATTGTTCGTTTTTTGTTTGTTCGGTGTTTATTGTTGTTTGTTCTGTGCGTCCAAGATATTCATTAGCCTTCTTTAAAAAACCACAAACCGGCTTTAATTGCATATATTTCATCTTGCATATCTATTGTCAATGCTTCAAATGTATACAACAGTATAGATTTTATCATCATCATCATCATCATCATCATCATCATCATCATCATCATCATCATCAAGTGGTATGCCGGCTGGCGTAGACGTTCATAAATTTTCACAGATCTCGGTCTTTAATTTTCTGAATCAACTCTACTGATGATATTCCTCCATGCCACCGTCTCAATCCACCCAGCATAATTTCTCTTAGTCTGTCCTTCCCTCTCTCCCCCTCGATCTTTCCAGTTGTCACGATGTTCACCAATGCCTCTCTTCATAGATTGTATACTGCACTTGAACAATATTATTCTTCTCTCAACTACTTCCGACATGACCAACACACTTCCAGTGGTTTACTCATTCTCTACCCAGTAACTCACCATACACTGGTCGTTTTTTCCCCTTTAAATAACAACGCTTACAATAGACAGAGCTGACAGTGAGGAGCATTTTGTGTGATATTCACTGGCAGAGGAATGGAGCAATATGGGGACGACCCGTTGCCGTGAAGTTGGAACCACGACTAACTAACTAACTAACTAGAGCTGGCTCAATTTATATTTCGTAATATGCTGATCCAGACAGCTTCTGTATCTTCTCTTATTCCAGACGTGCTGGGTTACTTTTTGTTTTTCTGGAGTAAACTAGGCAGGCCGAGAGGGGGATCATATTGCATGGGTAACACATGGTCTCTAAATTAGCCCAGTCTTTGTGCGATGGAGAGGTTGAATTCCATTTCACAAACTGTCGTCTGTCAAGACGGCAACGTGCCAGTCATACACATGTGGTATCTCGTTGGCGCTATGGGATTCGAGTACTGTGTTGAAATTCTACTAGTGTGAATCTACAATCATGGCCAGACTGCGAGAACAGCAAATTAAAAGAGGTGTGGTCAAAAAAGAACACTACGCAGGAAGCCAAAGAAGACTGATAACCCAACACAGAGCTGGTGTCGTTAGCCGCTACACGCTGCGGGATTTGCTGAGGAGGGGATCCGAGCACTTATGGACTGAATGGTTCGATGTGCAATGAGGATGATCTGTCGACTAACTAACTAACTCTCCTAGTAATCCGAAAACACTGGCGGCAATCCTTTATAAAACAAACCAGATCAATACCGGTTTTATGCATTATTTTTTTTTAAAATTCACATATCCTTTACAGGACATCGCTGTCAACAGCAGCATCTTTCAGCTGTCTGTTGATTTCTTGGCAAGATTACGCTCAATAGTTTGCCATTGCTTTCTGAGCGGCCGGCTCAGTTATCCCGCAAGTCACCAGCGGGAGTAGAATCGCTTCCAGTTCTCGCCCGCTACGAGACTCGGTTTTTTGCATAAACGGCTGTAATGTGTGTGTCTGTTGCAGGAAGTCGCTATAACACGCACTCAGAACAATTTCTCAATCTACTGCCAATTCTTCACACCATCCATGTTCACACTCAAGGTTTCTGCAATGTTCTGTGTCCATCGTCGTGCTGCTTGACCCCTGATTCTTCTTCCATGAACCATGGCTTCCATCTTAGTGCCCTTCCAAATCACTGAAACATTTAATACAGTGGCTCTCAACCTTTTTTGGCCCATGCACGCCTTCACCATATGTTCAGGACGTCATCCCCCACCCCTTTCGTATTTCCTCTCTATTAAATTCCCCCCCCCCCCCCGCCACTATACAGTATACGTAAAAATGGAAAGTAGATTTAATAACACATACTACAACAAGTCTAGACGTCTACATACAACGTTTTTTTGCGGGTCTACTTACGTTATAAAGGGAATTTCAGAAGGGCGAGAAGTACAGATTCCTTAAGTATGGAGGGAAAAACAACACAAAGTAATTTGTTCTCGTGTTAACGCGATCTTGAAATAATCTTATTTCTCCCCCCCCCCCCCCCCCCCCCCCCCCCGGTTGCGAATGTTGCTGATCAGACCGATTCGCGGATTTATTTTCGTCCACTATGGAAACACACGGTTATTTTGACCATCACGCACCATCTGACGTCTCACAAGTTCATCTGTGTGACCTTTCTGCAACCAATTTCTCCTTTGTACTTTCCACTTATTACCAAGTAAGTATTCTTCGCAGACACCACATGTGAAAGCTGTTTAAACTTTTCGATTGGTATGAGTAAGTTGACCTGATTTCACTGCCAAAAAAAGAATACTAAAACCACAGGCTTGACAGACCAGGACTTTTGTTTTGGCAGTAAACTTTCCATCCTCCCAGACTCCCTTTCTTAATCTGTTTATTATTTAATATCGCTAAAGTATTTCAGGTTCCGAGACATTATATTCTTTATGAGACAGCTATCTTCGATGTTCAGATTTTGTACAGTGTCAGTTTTCATCTTTTTCTCGGGCCTAGATATAATAAGAATGTTTCTTCAACATTTAAGATAAAAATTCTAAATTTTCTTCTTTAAAGGTTGCGAAATGATCCATGAGTTATATCGTACGTTTACACAGCAAAGATGCATGTTCTTACAAAGTTTCCTTAAATCTGTTTACTGCTATTGTGTCATAGGTTCTTACTACTGTTTAACGTCTGCATCACTATGTCCAATCTATGTCTGACGTCAGTGTGTATGTAATTTTGCTAGGTATATAAGACTTCGGTCTCCCTGGCGAAGTAGTTAGCGACTATCTCCGTAATCCGGTATATCCACGTGAGGAACACAGCTGCGCGAGATTCGGTAGCGGATTGCGTCGCGTTGTTTACTTACGGGGTATGTGAGCCGGTCGCCCAGAAAGCAATGGCAAACTACTGAGCGTAATCTTGCCAAGAATATCAACAGCAGCTGAATAATGCTGGTGTTTACTGCAACGTCGTGTAAGGGATATGCAACTGTAAAAAAATAAATATAAGACTTAAGGTCTTTTCCTCCACACTCCAAGGTAGAAGTGGCGCCACGCCAAGAGGAAATCGTCTCGTGAGAATACAGTTCGTGTTATGATGACCCTTGTTCAGACCTGCTAGGTATTTGCTGTTCATGTTTAAAAAAGTTGTCTTTCTTAGCAAGAACCTTGAACTTTTCAGTAAATGTCAAGTATCTTAATAAAAAATAAAAAAAAACTACAGCTAACTAGAATGTCTCTCTCTCTCTCTCTCTCTCTCTCTCTCTCTCTCTCTCTCTCTCTCTCTCTCTCTCTCTCTCTCTCTCTCTCTCTCTCTCTCTCTCTCTCTCTCAGATGAGCAATTCGTCACAAATCGCTACAAAGCTTTCTCTTCACACAAAAACCCTGGCTTTGTAAAGTTCAGCCAGCACGTGAAACCACAAGCCGTTTTTCTCCCCAAGAATAATGGGCTGCAGAATGATAGCCTCCTGCCTGTTGTTGTGCTGATTCTTGTTGCCAGCTCGTCTTGGTTAAGCCAGTGTGTCATTGATAAAGTCAAGATGCAGACATCTGCACCTACCAGCACATAAACACAAGCAAAGAAACATGCAAGAAACGACATGAATAAAATTGCACCGTGGGAAGTGCATGTCTTGGCAAAAATTGTCCACGACCCGGCAATGAATCAGCCATGTGGAGAGAGGTGTCTAACCGATGAAAGCATGCTGGGAGACCTCAAGGAGAATTCGGGGGGAAGGAAGTTGATGTGATTCTGTTACGAACTACAGCACAGGGAAATTGAGACCACCGAGGAACATCTGTGGTCATCCGATACTTATTATATTATATTAGATCTTAGATCCCTTGAGGGTTCTACGTGTGAAATGCTTTGAGATAGGTTGTCTTGGTGTCTTCGCTTCTTTCAAAACATCAAAGATGTAACTGCCCAAGTTATAAATGACACTTAAGCTAGAGTTAAATAAAGGTTAGCACACAAGTGTGATGTTGCTGGCTGACGAGGAATAAATACCTTTAGCTTCCAAAACTCCTCAACTTAGAGGAGACATCGTGTACTCCTGAAGAGTATGACCATTGATATACACGTCTTTCCCTTTCTGCTACAAGTGCCAATCAATCCACTTATTAACAAAATAATGCTCATGTTTATTCTTATTGCTAATTTGACTAGCACACGGTAGGTGAACCAGAGTTCATACAACGACGGGTTCTGTGAATCCTGGAGCCAAACGTAGTTCGGGATTGTCAGATCACGAGGCAAAGTCCTTCCGAGTAGAATGAGGCATAAATGGCGACGATCTCATGTGTCAAGATGAAGGTGTCCTAGATTACAACGTCTTTGAGGTCACAAGATGAAACTTAAATCTTAAAGATGGGAATTCCTCATGCCTGGTGCAGAATCTATTTCTCTGTGCGGTTTCTTATACTGTTAATGTTGAATAGCCAACTCTGTCCAAGCATTTTAAAAGCCAGTGACTGTTATAAAGCGAATGGTTCACAACTACAAGTTAGTTATTTGCTAATCCTTTTCACTACGTCGCAGTCAAACGTAGAATAGCTGGCTGTTTGTGATTTCTTGGCAAGTTTATGTTCAGCAGTTTCCCATTGCTTTCTGAACCACCAGCACTCATACCATTGTATGCATAACACCGCAAAGCAGTCTGTTTCCAAATCGCCCGCCGCTATGTTTCGAACGCGGTATGTGGGACTGTGAACTGCGTTCTAACTAATTCGCTACAACGCCGGTTCGCAAATAAAAGTCAGGACAAAATGTAGTCAACAGTTTAATGAACGCCAGGGACCAGAAGTACCGGCGTCCCATCACACAACCCTGGGAAATATTGACTGTTCATCCTTTAAGAATAGACTGGTTTAAGGTATCATCCACTTTATTTGTCAAATTTATTACACGTGTAAGAAACAACCTCCTTAAAATTAGATAAACTAACGCTACAAGTATTCACAGGCCCCTGCTTGACAAATGTAAAATAAATATGCCACATTAGTTTGTTTAAAGCCAGTAGTTAATGAGTTAATGCAATAATATCTTTTCTAAACTACCTGTTTGCCGGTCTCCCTGGTCGAGGAGTTAGCAGCTTTCTCCGTAACCCCGAATACTCTCGTGGTTGACGTGAGCGCAAGAGAAATGGAAGCGGTTTGAATCGCGCCAGTGACTTATGAGAGTATGGACCCTGTCGCTCAGAAAGTCGTGGCGTGCTGATGAGCGTAATCTAGCCTAGGAATCAACATACAGCTGAAAGATGCTGATGTTGACCACAATATCCTGAAACAGGATGGAAACGCGGAAAAAAACTACCAGTTTGTTTACAGCCAGTAGTTAACGAGTTAATGCAATAATCCCTTTTTCTAACTCCCACAGCCTGACTCTCTGGCCGTAATACATGAGATACGCAGTGGATGGATGCGTCACAAGTTGATGCCATCCACGCACAGACTTGTCTCTCATGTGGGGAAAAGGACTCAAAGCTCTACGTGTTCTTGAGAGGGCCTCGTGTTCTTGAGAGGGCCTCGTGTTCTTGAGAGGGCCTCGTGTTCGAGGTTCCAATTTGCATGTCCTTAAGAGGACCCCATGTTATATCAGCCCTTGACAAAAGGATCAAGTGGCTCTATGGATGCACGGGAGAATAAATTCTTCGCTAGTTCTCAAAGTCCGCAGGAGGGCGCGTGTACACGCGCGTTTCCCATCTGTGCTTGGCTGTGTGAATATATCAGTAAAAAAAACAAACAACCGTACAATGATAGAGGACATTGCATCAAAAGTTGGTTTGGGGGCACACACAATCAATAACACTAAGGGAATCATTGAGATGAATAGTGAATATATTCTTCCACATTGAACAGCGGGTGGCTTAAGCGTCAACGGATGCCATGTATAATTAACACTTTCATTCTTTCCCTCCGTTGAAACCCCGTTATGCCTTTCAGCATCAGGTTACAGCACACAGACTGCAGGTCTATTGCCTGGCATATTTCGATGCATCTTGTCAGATGCATAATCACACAATATAAACTGAAGCAACCAGATAAATCCTTCAAGCTGAAATATATAACACACATTTACACAATAATTTGAATTGCCTACTACGGTAATTTTAAACTGACTATCATGTCTGTTTGTTTGCACAAGTTTGGTTTTTGTAAATAAATGACAGTTGCCTACGCCAGTTCTAGCATGCGACCATTTTGTGTGTTAACACACGAATCAGCTTGTAGTTTTAATTTAAGTTGTCTGATTTCTGCAGTATGTGCACGACGAGATGCAGCGAAATATGCCAGGCAATAAATCGTGCTACCTACTGTTTGTGTCTTCTTCTTCTTCTATTAAAATTCACTACGGGAAATAAACATTGTTGTAAATACAAGGGAATATTTGGGAGTAGGCCTATGTTGGTAATATTTTCTTGAAAGTATTTGGGTATTTCACTGGCAACGGATTCCAACGCAATGCCCGGCGAATGGGAACAGTTAACGCTAGGAAAAGGAAACTCGAAAGAAATGTCCGTCGGAATAGGAAATATAAGCACACCTAAGAAACATTTGTGGTGGGTGACAGAGAAGAGGTATCCCCTATCAAAGAAGAAGTAAGGTGCCTTTCTTCCCTCCGCTAGCCTACGGGAAACCCTTGGACAAGGTGGAGTACCCGTTTAGCCTCCCGATCAGGGTTACGTGAAGCCATACGTGCAGGTGATGGATGAAGCTGAAGAGCAGCCGACAGATAATTGTAGGTTATGGTCTCCAGCTTCACGACGGTAGGCAGATGATCTCTTTTTTGAGGAGACAATGGCTACTGTCATTGACCAGTATGGTCACTGCTAAGAAGGAAAGCAAAGGCAAACTACCGTCTTTACAGATGCCAAGAAAATTATGTTAAGCGGTCTCATCGAAAATCAGAGAAACAACGTATATGGGTGCTCCATAGGAGCAGACTCGCTCGGCAGGGATAGTCATGTGCATCAAGTGACTCCAAACCGTCAGCAGGCTACTAGGTGCAAACGATTACTATCATTGAAAGTAGGAACCTGGAATATTAGAACAATGAGTGCAGATTGAAAATTAGAAAATATCAAACAAGAAATGGAAAGAGAGAAGATTAATATTTTAGGAATGTGCGAAACGAGGTGGAAAGGGGCAGGGATCAAGAAGGGAGAGGATTGTAAGATGATTTATTCTGGGGGAGAAGAACGGCACAGAGGTGTAGCCAATATATTGGATCGACAAACATCACATTCTCATCATCATGTCATCTCATCATGTTCCTCTTGTACCTTGCGGTGTCGAGGTGAAGTATAAACAGCGGGAGAGTGCCCGCTTATGGGCTTCGTGTATCAATATTCCCATGGACTCTGTTATTCCCTGCGTCCATCGTTTACGTGGTGGGCCTCTTCCTCTGCTTCCCTCTGGTCTGTACATCGTTGCTTGTTGTGGTATATTGTTAGTTGGTAATCTATTTGCATGGCCAAACCATTTGACTTGCTGCCTTCTAATAAAATCTAGTGCAGCTACAGTACAAATATGAATAAAATTTGGTGAATGTGTTTGTTTGCTGATGATGGCTAATAGCCACTACGTACTGTATGTGTCGTAATTCTGTTATGTAAAGCTGCACTACTTTGTGTCATTTTATATTATTTACATTTTCACAACTTTACAGCAGTTTCACCAAATTTTATTAATATTTGTACTATGTTTACAACTGCAACTAAGTGTACAATCTTCTTCTATAAATCGTTATATGTTACTATCTGAGTGTTCTTAGCCGTTACCAGCTATGTTTTCTATTTTTATTTAGATCCACCTCTTATGTAGTCACAGATCTCCTTGGCTATATGTTGTTTTGTGAATGAATTTGTTTGCTGATGAAGGCAATTCGCCGCAACGTCCTGTATGTGTCGTAATTCTGTTATGTAAAGCTGCACTACTTTGTATAATTTTATATCGTTTATATTTCAAGATGTGAATGATCGATGGGAAATGTTGAAGAATTCAATCAGTTGTGCTGCATATAAAACTATTCCAAAATTAAAGAAAGTGGGTCTTAAGACATGGATGTCTGAAGGCATTTCACAACTAATGGAAACAAGAAGACAGAACAAACATAATTCTGCCAAATATGAAGAAATACACACAAAAGTCAGGATATTATGTAAGAAGGCAAAAGAAGCGTGGCTCGAGAAAAAAAAAAACGGCACAGAAATTGAAAACCAACACAACAGTAAAAATACCAAACTAATGCACAAAAGAATTCAGAAGCTTACTAATCAAAGAACACATACATCATCACGCTGCTTAAAGACAAAAGATTCATCATCATCATCAAGTGCCGTGCCGGCTGGCGTAGGCGTTCATGGCTCTCCACAGATCTCGGTCTTTGGTGTTCTGGATCAACTCTGCTGATGATATTCCTCCATGCCACCGTCTCAATCCGTCCAGCATCATTTCTCTTGGTCTGCCTCTGCCTCTCTTCCCCTCGATCTTTCCAGTTGTCACGATGTTCTCCAATGCCTCTCTTCTCATCACATGACCAAAGAAAGCTGTTTGTCTCTTTCTTATTGTTGTATACAGTGTTCTAGTTTCATTAGCCTCTTTCAGGCAATCGTTGTTGGTTAATCTGGCAGTCCAAGGAATTCGCAACATTCGTCTTAAAAACCACATCTCTGATGCTTCTAAGTTCTTCCTAATTTGTTCATTTACATTCCAAGATTCGCTGCCATACAGAAAAACTGGTTCTATACAGCATTTTAGCACTCTCTTTCTAAAAATCATAATAGATAAAGATAAGACTTTACATGTATGGTCAGATTTTTTGAAAAATCTTTATTATGATAACAGAGAATAACAGTATAATATTCAAAATAATAATGAAAGAATATCAATTTTGAAGTTCAGAATGCTCTTAACCATATGAAATCTGGCAAGACTCCCGGTTCAGACAGCATCACAACAGAAATGATTAATGCTTTAGAACAGTGGTTCTCAACCTTTTTTGGCCCGTGCCCCCCATCACCATATTTTTAGGGCGTCATCCCCCCACCATATTTTTAGAACGTTAATTCCCCCCCCCCCCTTTTCGTATTTCCTCCCTAAAAATTTACCCCTGCCCCTACACAGTATACGTAATAATTGAAACTAAATTTAATAGCACATACTAAAATAAGTCTAGACATCTACATAAAACGGGATGTGCGGATCTAATTACGTTAAAAAATGAATTTCAGAAGGGTGATACGTACAGAATCGTAAAGTATGAAGGGAAAAACAATATCAAGTAATCGGATTTTTTGTATTAACGCAATCTAGAAATAATCTTCATTCCCCCCCCCCCCCCTGGAAACCCTAAAACTCCCCCCTGGGGGGATTCCCCACCGGTTGAGAACCACTGCTTTAGAAGAATACGGAATAGATAAAGTTACCAGACTCCCGAATACCATATATGATACGGGAGATATACCTCATGAATTATGTAACTCTATATTTATTGCAATCCCAAAGAAATCAAGAGCCTTGGAATGTGATCAACATTGAACAATTAGTATAATGAGTCACATCACGAAGATTTTGCTAAGAATTATCATGCAAAGAGTTAGGAAGAAAATACAACCTGAAATAAGAGAGGAAAAATGTGGGTTTTAGAAGGCAAGGGTACAGCAAATGCTGTGTACATACTGAGAACAGTAAGTGAACGTTCTATATAAGTAAACAAAGATCGACACCTTTGCTTTATTGACTACACAACGGCTTTCGATAAAGTGAGACGTGTCGACATGATAAGGATGCTTGAAGATCTACAAATTAATGGAAAAGACCTTAGAGTTATTAAACAAAAAACATGTTATGGAAACAACAAGCTGCCATAAGAATTGATAATGTAGTACATCAATATCAGCATATTAAGAGAGGTGTGAGACAGGCATGTGTAATGTCTCCAGATCTGTTTTCCCTGTACAGTGAAAATATTTTCAGAAATATAGAAGATATGGAAGGAATCAACATTGGAGGACGATGCATCAATAACATTAGATATGTAGATGACACAGTCTTGATTGCAGACAATGAACAGGACCTGCAACATTTCGTAGATGCGATTGTTGCACACAGTGAACAACTAAGGTTAGAATTGAATTGTAAGAAGACACAGATTATTTTAGTCGCTGGGAAGAAAGAAATACCACAATGTAATATACAAGTAAATGGGCATATTCTTAAACAAGAGAATCGGTACAGTTATCTCCGAACAGTCATAACATCTGATGGGAGATGCCTTGAAGAAATTAGAACAAGAATTGCCATTGCGAAGGTAGCCTTTAGCAAGATGAAAAACATACTGACCAATAAAAAGATATCAATTGAAACGAGAAGGAGAGTGTTGAAGTGCATAGATAGAACCTTTACGTTTGTATGGATGTGAAGCGTGGACAATGAGCAGTTAAGCTGAAAAACATCTGATGGCTGTGGGCTGGTCGTTTCTGAGGAAAATGCAAATAATACCATGGACAGACAGAAAAACCAATGAACAAGTCCTTCAAGAAACAAATGAAGATAGAAAACTGTTTAGAGACATTAGACATAGTCAACATTTTTTGGCATGTTATGAGAACAAAATAATTGGAGAACGTGGTGACAACTGGCAAGATCGAAGGGAAGAGACCCAGGGGAACACCGAGAAGTAAATACCTGCATGGCTTGGCCATGTGGCATGGTCGAGACAAAAACACGGAGCAGATCCACGACTCTGGTGATCGAGTGAGATAGCAAACATGACCGCCCACGCTTATCAGCATGGCACATGATGGATGGAAGAAACACTTAAAGGTAAGTGGCTTTATAGTTGTTCAACTAATATGGTATTAGTATCACAGCCAATTGGTCTCATGGCTTGATAAGGCTACCTTACTGTGCTTTACTTTACTTACTAACTCATGCCGTTCCCTTTCCCAACAGTACAAGCATACAGAAGGGCGCCAAGTATATGAACATACAAGCATAGTTAGATTATCTATGCAAGTGTACAGAAAGGCACCATGTATATGACCATACCAGCTAAGGTAGATTATCCGTGTCATAACATTCATATATAATCTACCACAAGCAAGTCTGCGTGTGCCTCTCTCTCTCTCTCTCTCTCTCTCTCTCTCTCTCTCTCTCTCTCTCTCTCTCTCTCTCTCTCTCTCTCATTTGCTTCATAAGTGATGTTGAATGAAAGAATGTATGAGAGGAAATAGAGAAGAAGGGCAGAATGTCAGACGGGCCTGCGTGCCCAATTCTTAACCCTTTGAAAATAAACTTTCGTTCGTTCGTTTCTCTCTCTCTCTCTCTCTCTCTCTCTCTCTATCTCTCTCTCTCTCTGTGGGTGGGGGATAAGGTAGGTAGGTAAGCAGGTAGTATGTATGTTCGTATTAATAATGAGCAAATGTCGGATTGTCTAATTAGTATGTATTCGCCCTGTAATAATTCCTGCTGAATTATCACTCAAAAGTATTTAATAATGCATGCAATATGATTTTTGTGACGACCTTGGTACCTCTAATGCACTCTCTTTTTGTGGAATGTACTGAAAAGAGGGGATCGCGAAAACAGCATTCTAGTTAAAGTAGGTTAATTATAAAATATACCACCCTAGCTAAAGTGTCCATCCATCCATCCATCATGTGCCATGCCGGTAAGCGTGGGCGGTCATGTTCTGCCATCTCACTCGATCACCAGAGTCGTGGATCAGCTCTGTGTTCCTGCCTCGACCATGCCACGTGGCTAAGCCATCCAGGTATTTACTTCTAGGTCTTCCACTTGGTCTCTTCCCTTCGATCTTGCCAGTTGTCACCAAGTTCTCCATTTCATTTCTTCTCATAACATGCCCAAAAAAATATGACTGCCTACGTCTAATGTCTCTAAACAGTTTTCTATCTTCATTTGTTTCTTGAAGGACTTGTTCATTGGTTTTTCTGTCTGTCCATGGTATTCTTTGCATTTTCCTCAGAAACCACATTTACACTGCCATTAGCTGTTTTTCAGCTTGACTGCTTATTGTCCACGCTTCACATCCATACAAATGTATAGGTTCTATGTAGCATCTCAACACTCTTTTTCTCGTTTCAATTGATATATTTTTGTTGGTAAGTATGTTGTTCATCTTGCAAAAGGCTACAAATGTGAAAACATTCTAGCTGAAGAAGACTAATTATGAAATATACTATTCTAGCTAAAGTAGATAATTGTAAAATACAATATTCTAGCTAAAGTAGACGAACTGTGAAATATACCATTCTAGCTAAAATAGAAGAATCGTGAAATATACCATTCTAGTCAAAACAGAAGGACTTGGCTGTGACGCTTAGGGCCAAACAGCTTGTGTTTGTGAAGTTACCCGTGGGAATGTCTGTACAATAAGATTAGCGGGTATAACTGGGCGATGATCCAGCTGTTTAGATGGGGTAAATAAAGAACGGAAAAAGAGGGTAGGTAAGCTTGATAACATTGTAGGGGAAGGAGGGAGGGGAAAGACTAACTGGAGTTTACTTATGAAATGCGACATGGCCGGGTATTATATGTATTACGCACATGACAGCGAGAAACATGTCTTACGCATAACTCATTGTTTTATTTTCAGACTCTTCTCTTCTACTGAAGGCGCGCGCGCAACGTACGTACGCACGCTCTTGAAAACCCAAACCAAAGACGGGAAATGCATTAAGGGAATACCAGATCTGCAATGAACATGCTACACAGTAATAATAATAATAATAAAAATAAGATTTATTATTATTATTATTATTATTGCCGGCTGCCTGGCCGAGGGGTTAGCAGTTTCTCCGTTAACCCCGAATACTCTCGTGGTCGACGTTAGCGCACGAGAATTTATGAGAGACTTATTTACGAGTGACTTATGAGAGTATGGAGCCGGTCGCTCAGAAAGTCGTGGCATGCTGATGAGCGTAATCTAGCCTAAGAATCAACATACAGCTGAAAGATGCTGGTGTTGACCGCAATATCCTGAAACAGGATGGAAACGCGGGGGGGGGGGGGGGAATTATTATTATTAATTATTATTATTATTATTATTATTATTATTATTATTATTATTACTATAGTGATAATGATCATACTATGAGCAAGAGAGGATTGGAGGGAGGGGGAAGAAGAAGAAGAAGAAGAAGAAGAAGAAGAAGAAGAAGAAGAAGAAGAAGAAGAAGAAGAAGATCATCATCATGAACAACAACAACAACAACAACAACAACAACAACAACAACAACAACAACAACAACAAGAACAAGAAGAACGCCGTGACCTTCATCTTCTCGCTTTTCTAGCAATATCCACACCAGAATCTCTGTGTTTTAACGTTTGTAGTTGTAACCAGGATCTCACGAAGACTCCCAAAACAGCTTTGAGTGGACGCTTCTCTCTTTGGACCCGGGTGCAATCTGTGGTTTCACATCCTGAGCATTTCCACCTTTTGCTGTACTATCTAAAAGAAAACCTAACCTGCACAGTTCGCGGCGACTGCACTAGCCAGGTGGCCTTAATTCCTCGGGCTCAAGACCCCCCTGCCATACATCGCAAGGTACTATATAGGCAGTAAATTAAAGTGGCAGTTGTACTATCTGCTAGAGATTCGCCAAACCGAATGAACACATTATATATAATTTACAAGTTCCAAAAATGGAAAAAAAAATGCATGTACAAGCGAATGCTTCGAAACAAGTCCTTATCATCGACAAAGTAAACCAAAAAAAAAAAAAAAAACAAGAATACTTAGCTAGAAAACTCAAATATATTTTATTGCAGTCCAATTTAGTATCAGCTTGTCAGTAGTCACGCCTATTGTCGATACCGTTGAGGATTACCTACAAGCTGGCACTGGTCAAAATGTTCGATGGCGAGCACCCTGATAGCGTACCTGACAGCTGGCTAAGTACGCCGCACGCGTCAGCATTTGATTGTGCCGAAATTACCGCCTCTGCAGCGCCTGGTGTTGTGAATGCAGTTAGAAGGAGGCAGAGGAAGCATGCCAGCTGCTCAATTTGGCACATCACACGCCATGAAAAGAACACGCGTTGACATCAATACATTATTTTTTTTCTTTTTCTTTCGTTCGCTCGCTTTGACCTCAAACGTAGTCAATACACGTGCTACTAATTCTAGCGCACTGGGATAAATTTTGCGTGTGTGTTAGCTTTCCTTTTTACCAGTGTCCCTCGCTATCAGGTGAACTCACTCCGACTTCTGAGGTACTTGTTATTTACGTCCCAAATTCAGGGACAAGAAGTCAGCATTTTAGTCCAACTGGCATGTTAATTGCTGAACCTGCCACCTAGGCATCAGCACACCGGATGTTTAAGATCAAGCAACCATATCCATTCGGCTGTGCTGATCTCCCATTTGTAACATATCTAGGGGGAATTTTACCGCCCTAATGACTGAGTTTACAACTGAAGGCAAAGTCTAGATTGAATTCTAGTCTGGCTGTGAACGATGCGAACAGACTGCCCACACCATATGTCTTAGCGCTTAACGGCTGTTAACTCTCCACGCTTAAGCAAATAGACCTTTCTTGGCGTTAATATAACCTTTCAACTATCCAAGTTAGTATTCCTGTTCTGTTGGTGAATACCGACTTTTCAACAAGTGTGTCTGGTTTGTTGATATGTAAAGGACGGTCTTCACAGTGAATGGATAAGTAGCCCAGCCTCCCCCCATATATCAAACAAAAAGAGCTGGACTCTGAGAATGAAATCCGCAACACCGATGATGATCACATGCTATAGTGATAGAACCTCAATTCTACAAAAATATTTTCAATGGACTGGGTTTATAATAGTCAGATTTTTCTACAAGGCCTGGACAGCGATCAAATCGGCCTATTATTTTCGGTTGTCAAATGTGCACACCGGCACAACTCATCATCATCATGTGCCGTGCCGACAAGCACGACATCTCATACGATCGCCAGAATCTCGGTCCATCTAATTATTTTCCATTATCATAGAAGGCTGGATTTTCGATAGACTAACCCGGTAACGGGAGCGTGGGGGTATAATAACATCGGATTACGTGTCTTGTAGAAACCCTCATCGTGGTTCGTACCCGATCTTCTCAAGTTAAAGGATAACTATTTACAGCTAAGCCACTTCTCCTCTTCCATCCCCCACCCCCAATTCCTACCCACCCATTGTTTTCCATAACTGAGATAATACAATCTATAGCTTCGGGTAACTATTTGGCTTTTCTGTTGCAGGCCTCCTACAGCGTCGTGTCTAAACACACTCTCAGAACAACATGTTAGAACGAAATACATTCTGTTCAACCCGTGTACGTTTTAATAGCATCATCATCACGACGTGCCTTGCCAAATGGCGTAGTCGTTTACCTCTCCACAGATCTCAATCCTTGGTGTTCTGGATAGATTCCACTCACAATTCCACTGACAATTCTCCATGCAACCTTCTTAGAACACCAGACATAATTTCTCTTGGTCTGCGTTGAATTGAGTCAAGAACCGACATCACAACATTCGGGACATTCCCATACGTGCACCGTCCGTATCTTCAACCGGCAGTGAAAAGTCTTAATACTAATGTTACCAGTTGTGGTGTGATTATATGTCCGTCTGACATTTCCTCGGAGTGCGAATTGTCGGCCAGATCCTATGGTCACGCACTGCCGCCCCACTAGCTCTCTCTGGGCTGTGATGACAATCTGTTCATCCATGATATACACATGTTCCAAAAGGGCCCTGGCATATCTGCCTCATCATGTACCAATACACAGGTCCGCATGACCGAATGGATAAGAACGCGTGTTCTTAAACATCCGGTGTGCTGATGCCGAGGTTAGCGGTTCAACCCTTACACCTGACAGCTGGACTAAAATGTTGACCTGTCGTCCTTGACTTGGGGACGTTAATTACGAGTACCTCTGAAGTCGGAGTGGATTCGCCTGATGGCGAGGGACACATGTAATAAGGAAAGCTAATCCACACGCAAAATTCAGTCCATCACTACTATAAATAGTGTGTATGGTCTACGCTAGAGTTCAAAGCGAGTGAGCGCCCAAAAAAAAAAAAAATGTACCAATGCACCAGTCAGTGATGAGGACCCAGCCAGCCTGTCCGCCTGTTTGTTTCACACAACACCAGAATGCCGTGGGGGAAAATATCCAACAGGAAGCTCCCTGTCTTTGAATTTTGAATTTAAACATGCCATTCTGCATGAATCATGCCTGTCTTCGCCTTTCTCAGCATGCTCTGTGAGACTGTTACAATGACGACATGTGTGTACTGTTTATTCCTCAGCCAGGGAACGCCGCTGTGTCTACCTCCACCTCTATTCTTATACTATATGTCGTGATATAATATGCCAGACTCTCCTGCACTAAACACTGTTAATTACTCTGTTAATTCCTCTGTCCATCGATTACAAGGATGACCTCTTCTTCTGGTTCCATTTGGTCTGTACATCATTGCTTGTTGTGTTATACTATCAGTTAGTAACCTGACATTGTGGCTAAACTATTTCACTTGCTGTTTTCTAATGAAATCTAGCGCTGCTATTACCTCCACTAGAATCCTAATTTTGCCATTTCTGATTTTTGTTTTTCTTTTCTTGATACGTTAAGTATTCTTCTTAGGAATCTCATTTCCATTGCTGTAATTTTTCTTTCTTATTTTTCTGTCATTGTCCAGGTTTGGCACTTGAAGCACAGCGTTGGCTGAAAGATTAGTGAAAGTAATTAGCCAAACAAAAACTAACAGAATCTGCTTTTGAAGCAGGCCTTCCACTTATTTCCAACTTGTACATAGGCTATTTATATCGCCATCTTCACTGCCGCTGTTGCATCAATGCAACCGTTTCAACGAGGCTGTTTGTGATGTCACTGCAAGATGCGGGTAATTCGTGACAATCTTTTCTCTCAATTCCCAGGATTGAGTGTCTGGAAATGTTTTAAGACTTGTAAGTGACGCACGTGTCTGGACAAATAAATAACATATATCGTTAAGGCGTGTATGAGCATAAATATTGTTAGCTGCAGATTCGTTCACCTGGTAAGATGTAGGCGCGTTTGCCTATTGCTGTTGGTGTCCCGGCTTTGGTTTATCGTGAGCCGTGCCCTAGTCTTGATTCGATAAACCCAGACAATGAATATATATATATATATATATATATATATATATATATATATATATGTGTGTGTGTGTGTGTGTGTGTGTGTGTGTGTGCGTGCGCGCGCGCGCGTGTGTTTTGATGTCAAGTTTAAGCCAGCAATATATTGGGCGTAAAGTGATCAGTAATCGCGTATAGTCTAGGTATGTAAGGAATCTCAGAAGGTCGTGACATTAGTCTAACGTTCACGTCAATCCCAAGTAGACGTGACCAAGGCATGGTGATCACGTCAATCCCAGACTACCGTGAAATAAATAGTGTCATGTCGACCTCAGAAAGCCGTGACGTAATGGAGTTTGTCACGTCAACCTCAGACTCCGTGACATAGTTGATATGGTCACGTTAACATCAGCAGTTAATGAAAAGCCAACCTCCGTAGAAACAGCCACGATCCCCGGGGATGTTTAGAAACATTGCCCTGACGTTCTGAACGAAATAGTCTAGATACGAACTAACGATACTCAGTCCGTTGGCATGATCATTTCGCCACTACACCGGGTGGTGCAGTAACTGTTTTGTTCTTGATCGTATCATGAGTAACTGGCATTTTCTATGTTGGGCAGGGACAAACTGCCAATTAAGGAGCGTGTTGTAATGCGCAATGCGTATGATGCAATCTGATATGTGTGGAGTCTGGTTTCTTTTCACGCCCCTAAGTGGGCACTTCCGTTTCAATTCAACACTTCCGTTTGTCCACAACGCCTACAAGAGACACGTTAAGACAACTGTTAGAAATGAAGAATAGTTTGTTTGCCAATATATCTTAATCTCTGTTGTACAACTTCCATCTGATGTATATATATATATGCAAGCAAAAGCTGCATTTCAGAAAATGAAGAGTTTCTTAAGTAATACGTCACTATCAGCCTACCTTGTGCCAGACGTATTGGTTACCCATTCCTCTGGACAACACAAGGTTAGGCCGAGAGAGAGAGAGATCATGTCGGTTGGGCACCACATGTTTCTCTGAAGCTCTGCCCAGGCATTGTGATGGAATATTGACCACATTCCAACTCACATACTTTGGTCTGTCAAGACTTCAAGGTGCCAACAACTATCACTGAATGTAAGAAAGATAGTGCTGACATGCTATGTAGAACCAGTTTTGCTGTATGGTACTGAATCTTGGAATGTAAATGAACAAATTAAGAAGAAATTAGAAGCAACAGAGATGTGGTTCCCGAGACGAATGTTGCGAATTCCTTGGACTTCCAGAGTAACTAACAACGACTGCCTGAAACAGGCTAATGAAACTAGAAAATTGTCCCTTTCTTATTGTTGTATATAAACATCTTTCTTCGGTCATGTGATGAGAAGAGAGGCATTGGAGAACATCATGACAACTGGAAAGATCAAGGGAAAGAGAGGCAGAGGCAGACCAAGAGAAATGATGCTGGATAGATTGAGACGGTGGCATGAGTTGATCCAGAAAACCAACGACCGAGATATGTGGAAAGCCATGAAAGCCCACGCCAGGTGGCAGGGCACTTGATGATCATTAAATATTATATATATATATATATATATATATATATATATATATATATATATATATATATATATATATATATATATATATATATATATATATCAGTCTGTTTAGAAATGATCTGGTGCATACACGGTTTGCCGATTTGTCGAACTTCATTGACGGACTTCGCCCCCCCCCCCCCCCCTCCCTCCTCTCTCTCTCTCTCTCTGTGTCTCTCTTTCTCTCTCTTTTATTCTCTCTCTCGTATGTTTCATTCTCTATCTTCTCTTTTCTCTATCTGGACTTCTTTTATCCGTCATGTTCGACAAATTGACAAACCATATCTGCACCAAATCCTTTCTAAATAGACTGTGGCGCGGAAGTGCGAGACAATAGGTCATAGGTAACCGGAAGTGTTCAAATAGACTCAGCCATGGCGTGACTTCAGATGGATAAGACACAAATAGTAATATTCCGTTTCTCTGTACTGTTGCGTTCAGCACAGATGTGAAACTTCTCGAAATGCGGCTACTTATTTTAAAAAAAAAAATAACAAAGACATATACGTTTTCCAGCGCACATACAATACCTTTTGGATAGACCAATTGATGGTTTGACGGACACAGTTGAAGCATTTTTAGGCATACTCCAGAGTTATAAGAATCCATCCCTTCTTTCTTCCATTTCTTCTTGTGCTCTTTATCACCGCATTGTGAGATCAGACCATCGATCAACCCATGCTAATCCGTCCTCGTTTTCTATCGCCTCATCATTGCTTACACGGACACAGTGGTAGAAGAAGCACACTAAACAAAGGATAATATCACTAATATCAATATCGAACAGAGATCAGCATGATCAAATGCATAAGAGCGCTCATTCCTAAACATCCGGTGTGCTGATGCCGAAGTAACGGGTTCAACCCCAACACCGGTCAGTTGGACTGCAATGTTGACTTCTCGTCGTAAATTACAGGTACCTACGAAGTCGGAGAGGGTTCGTCTGATGGTGAGGGACACTGGTAATTGTGAAAGTTAGTCCACACGCAAAATATCAGCCCAGCGTTACAAGAAGTAGCACGTGTATGGATGGACTACGGTTGAGTTCAAGGCGAGCGAGCGAAAAAAAAAAAAATTACAGGGAACCATCATTTGACGACGAATTCACTCAAAGTGTACATTTTAAAGGATGATTAGTTTAAGCTAACATGATGAAGATCGCAAAATGACATCGAATAACTTGCAATGACACGTGAAAACTCATCATGGTTATGCGCTCCAGCAACTGGCACAGTCGCTCATGTCACCCCATATATCTTAATCCTTGGTGTTGTGGATCAACTCTGCTGATGATACTCCTCCATGCCACCGTCTCAATCTATCCAGCATCATTTATCTTGGTTTGCTTTTGCCTCTTCTCCTATTGATCGAACTTGTCGTCACGATGTTTTCCGATGCCTCTATTCTCATTAATGGCCAAAGATTGCTTCTTGCCTCTTTCGTATACTTATTTATAACGTTCTATTCATCCAGGGAATAGTTGTTAGTTTCTCTGGCAGACAAGGTATTCACAACATTCATCTCTGGAATAACATCTCCCTGGTTTCCAGGTTCTTCTTAATTATTCACTAGCGTTTCTGTGAAAACTACAACATAAAAATCAACAGGCATAACAATGAAACTATGAAAATCAGCGAGTCAGCAGGTAAAATAAATAAACACATGAACAATACTAAAGTAAACTTAGTTTCAGAATTCAAACATCTAGGCATCATTGTTTAACAAGACGGAAGATACGACAGAGATATACGAGTATAAACAAGATGCACCAGGCAAACACAGTGACTTATCAGCTGTCATCCCGACTCACAAATGCGGCGAAGATGCCGATGGAGATTAAACCACAAACGATAAACCGTACTTGTCCTCCATCCCTTGCTCATCAGTGTCAAAACTGGTGCTTATCAACATCCCACGGGAGAGAACTCGCCCCAGGGGAGATTCAATGATTGAGAAAGGCTTCTGTGGTTTTCAGAAGAGACAGAATGCGAAACGACATACAAAATAAGCTGGAAACAACATCTCATCTCATCTTCTTCCTCTTGTACCTTGCGGTGTCGAGGTGAAGTACAAACAGCGGGAGAGAGCCCGTTTGCGGACATAACGTGACGCATGGAAATCACCCATAGACAACAAATAAAGTTGCTCAGGGATCTTATAAATATGAAACTCGACCAACTGCTGATCAAACAAACAAACAAGAAGGCATATATGCGCGCCCGCACACACATGCACGCACCCACATACACAAACACACACACACACAAAAGACATGCATATATACTAGGTTATGACATTAATTATGTGACCAGCGGAAAGACTGGTATGCCATTTTCGGGACACCACACTCTTCCATTATAGATTCTTGGCCCGCTCATAAACTGGGTCTTGGGAAGATTTTGTGGTGGTTTCCCGTTGCTTTCCACATCCACACCTGCCTTTGACGGCTGTTCATGGTGGCTGGGACAAGTAAATGCTGTGCTTTGCTCAAGCGCAGAGTTGTCGACGTATTTCGGTGGATTATTCAGTCCCCTGAACTTCATTTGCCATACTCTTATGAGTTGTTCGTACCCTACCATTAGGAAATACATTTGGAAATTGCCCGCATTCTAGTTTAGACAATGGTAGCATTTCGCACAATTCCCAATGTCAATGACGTACAAAAGGGGCGCGGCTGAAGGGCCATGGTATCAGAAGGAACTGAATTAGTCATCAGTATGGGGCCTGGTATCTGTCGCAAAGATAACTTATCGCAAACATCAGGAAGAGGCAGTCATAAATATTTGGGCCACATTATGAGAAGACAAAAGCGAAACATGTTGTGACAACCGGAAATATTTGCGGAATGAGATATAGAGGAAGACAATATGAGAACATTCTTACCAGTCTTGTGTCATGCCACGGAAGGGAGTCAACACATGAACTGATTCATGCCGTCGGAGATCGCAATTTGTGTAGAAGTATGATCGCCCCCGCCAGCCGGCAAGACACTCGATGATGATGATGATGACAATGACGATGATGATGATGATGATGATGATGATGATGATGATGATGATGATGATGATGATGATAGCGGCTAGAAATATTCCAAGAGCTATTGGTATCTAATAATATCCCACATCCCCTGATCTCTTAGACAGTTGCATGCTTGCTTGTGTTCGTTGGCTTGAGCTCCAACGCGAAGTCCTGTATGTCGGATGAAGGCATCTTGTTGTCCAACATCAGTGTGATGTCGTACAGGACCTGAGGTTTGCGTGAGTATCCGTTGTCCCATGTCTGGCTTATTGGTCTGCAGACTGGTGGTTCCTCGCCATACAGGCAGACACTCTCCGACTTCGGAGGAATCGGCGATCCTACTGACTTTAGCCAGGACCCCGAAGGGACTTGTTGCCCAGGACGCTCGACAAGGACGCGTCAGTAGGTCTTGGCCAGTATATAACCCGGCCCTGGTGCCTTGGAAACACCTCTGCGTCCTTCTTAGACATTGAGATCGGACACGTGTGAAAATCAGAAGGCCTCGTGTCGAAGTTGCGTACAGTACTGAGTGGAAATAGCAAAGAGTAGGCCATGCCGCTGATCTGGCATTGTTGTTAGGAAAGAATAACCTATGAACTTGTTGATATAGAGTCCGTGCCACTAGATGGAATCTGTCTAGAGGAAGCAAACCTAACACAAGTGCATACTAAAGTCGAACACGCTTACCTTTGACATGCATAACTAGATGTCACACGCTCCCTTCGACAGCGGAGCGAAGAAGCACGACATCTATATACCTTATTAACGGCTTTCTGAGGTGAGGTGCACAGCTCTTTGATTCAAATTTTTTTCTTTCGGTGAGTAGCAAATTAAATCACTTTAATGTATAGTCAGTCACTGAAAAGATGTTGTAGGAGCTTAAAATGTGGCCTGGGAACGAGGGAAATAATCTCGGATGGAAGCACTCTTACATAAGTGGTAGTCAACGAGGAAACGTCGCGTGAGTTATTTATAAATTGGACACTGAGTGAGAAGTGAATCCAAAATGTGCGTACTACTACCATAGGCAGACTTTCCAAACGAAAACTCATGTCACGACCATGGTGCATAATAGGTTATGCAACTGCCAGGGAAGGGGCCTGACAGAGGCATTTACTTTAATTATATCATGAGTTACGCATGGGGCACATATAACACGTGAAGTGCCTTGAGTTCAATGAATAAGCTAAGGAAAGTAGTTTGCAGAACATTCTTTCGGGATGGGACATCGCAAAAGATGGATCGCTTTGGCGAGATCCCATATGAAAACAACAGTGACCTCACGAGTGTTGAGTTCTTGTGGCAGTTGTTAGATCAGATTACAAGTATATATCAGAAATCGCGTGTGTTATATATATAATATAGAATACGGAATGTGTATATACACTTTTGGTACTAAACCATCCGGACCTGAAAGAGTACAATTTGGGAACCATTGATTGACATTTCCAGAGGGAATCTGACATGACAAGTGACACCACGACTGTGTCGTAGATAAAAAAAGGTAAAAGTAGTCCCATGATAGACCTGTTTTGAGAGTGTGAAGTATTCGGCCTTCACATATTCTAGGCCACAGCTTGGCTTTTATGTGTGAAACAAGCAACTAGCAAACCGACACTGGCCCGTTCTCAGTCGATAAGTAGATTGCCTATTTTTTTTTTTTTTTGCAATCGTTGCAAATATTTCACTATTTATATTTCATTGCGTATGTGCTCCTTGCTTGGCAGGTTGACTGTTACACCACAAGGATAGTTGGTTGTGATTCCTATGGAAGACATAATTTTTAAATCTTTAAGCAGAGGTCAGCATAGCCGAAAGGATAAGAGAGGTTGATCTTGAACTTCCAGTGTGCTGATGCCGAGGTAGCGGGTTCAACCTCTACACAGGTCAGCTGGACTAAAATGTTGACTTCTCGTCCTTGACTTTAGGGACGCAAATTACAAGTACGTCAGAAGTCGCCTGATGGTGAGGGACGCTGGTAATAGGGAAAGCTAACCAGACGCAAAAATCAGCCCAGTGCACTAGAAGTGGTGAAACGTGTATGGACATGATTGATTGATATGGACTACGCTTGAGCTCAAAGCCAGCGAACGTAAAAAAGTCATTGAAGTCCGACACAACGACGATCTGGAGGGTCGCCTGAGAGACCTATTCTGGTTGGTTGAAAGGTGCACTGGTGTTGTGTGAGCCAAGCTCATTAGAGTATACAAAGCGAACAAGGGAAGTTTCATAAAACACGTATTTTGTTTTCTTCGCTCCTTTGTGGCATATTTTGTTTGTTTAGACATATTTTGTGCTTGCCTACATCAGAGCTGCGATATTTCCTACTTTCGGCTAACCACTTCCTGACATTCGTTTCTTCCGGGTTAGCCTTCCCAGGACATTCCACACCTCAGCGTAGTGATTTAATCCTCACCATTCCATCTTACACGTGGTGCTCCCAAACAGGCCTGTCAAGAATAGCCACAGCGTGTGTCGGTTGTCCCCAGTGGAAGACCTGGGTATACCACGGGCATTCCCTGCCACATTCAAGGAGCCTTCCAGAATGGCAGAGCTGAATACGATGATCCGTCACTGGGCTCGCCCAAGAAGCCTTCCACAATGGCAGAACTGACACTAAGATCCGGCAATGGGCTCATCCAAGAAGCCTTCGACAATGGCAGAGCTGACACTAAGATCCGGCATTGGGCTCACCCAAGGAGCCTTCCACAATGACAGAACTGACACTACTGGTACTAGGCTCACCCATGAAATCACCAGTTCAGGAAAACTACTGCAACCTGAGGGAAGGTTCATGACTTGCAATACAAAGTAGCTGGGCTGTGGTTGTCAATATTTCTCAACACAATTTCACTTCTCCACACAACTTCATTTCTCACACCAAAACAACCGAAATACGTGTATACAAAGTGACCATATGGCGCTTCGATATCTTTCCCTCGTCTGTTTTATTTTTAGCAGGTGAGGTGGGGGGGGGGGGGAGAGAGAGAGAGAGAGAGAGAGAGAGAGAGAGAGAGAGAGAGAGAGAGAGAGAGAGAGAGAGAGAGAGAGAGAGAGAGAGAGAAGAAGATATGTTGGGGGGGGGGGAGATGATGTTTGCTTGAGATTTAAGTTTTTGTTTTATTTTTAGAAATGTATCCTGCTTATACAAACCCGAGTTTGTGTAAACGTACAGTGGTTTATTTTCCTAGACACTTATGGAAAAATCAAGTGTCCATCACGTGTATGATAATCGACGGTAGAACACATGGGTGAAAACGTGGAGAGAGAGAGAGAGAGAGAGAGAGAGAGAGAGAGAGTGAGAGAGAGAGAGAAAGAGAGAGAGAGAGCGAGAGAGAGAGAGAGGGAGGGAGAGAGGGAGGGAGAGAGAGAGAGAGAGAGAGAGAGAGAGAGAGAGAGAGAGAGAGAGAGAGAGAGAGATGTGTATGCGTTTACTCACAGACTCCTATCGACAATCTTGTCCATACACATAATGTACAAATCCTCTGTTTCAATCTGATTTATGGGGATTAGCACTCATTTAAGTCTAGCGTGTTAAATTTAACAGCTTTTACGTGTGTTCGATAAAATGTTTGATACTATTAAATAAACATATCAGTTGAGTGTGTCCACCTTTTTGATGTTTTAACATTTTAACAGTACAGTTAAATTATCTCGTTGTATCACTGCGCCGTGTCTTGTATTGTTTTCTGGTCTGAATTGTTCATGTTAGTTAGTTAGTCTTTCCTCTTGAGCCTAAGGCGGCGCATAGGACAGAAGTCCTGACTCTCCATGCTTGGCGGTTCGCTGCTACCTGTTGTAGATCTTGGATATTTACTTGGCCATTGAATGAGCCTTCTCTAATGATGGTTCTACGCAGGGTCTCTCTTGGTCTTCCCCGTTTTCTTTTCCCTACTGGTGACCATATGAGGTACAAAATAATAAATCCCCCATTCCTCCTTCTTGCACCGCTTCTTCTTCTTCCTTCCTTCGTTCTCCCTTCTTCTTCTTCGTTTTCCTCCTCCTCCTTCTGCTTCCTCCTCTTTCTGTTCCGCCTGTAAAATTCCCGGAGGAGTAAAGTCCCACAACCACGTTCGCCATACACTATGTAGGACAGTTCCCGGTTGGCTGGATGTTGGTCGGCTTTTTCTACAGTGCAATATAGCCTGTCTCAACCCCCCCCCCCCCCCCCGCCTGGTCGTCTAATACGACCTGCAAGGGGGTTTACAGTGTTAGTATGCTTTACCTCCTCTTCGGATCCCCGGATAACACCAAGGCGAAACTCATCATTCCATTGTAACATACGAGGGTAAGTTAATAAGTAAGTCACAAATGGCGGTAGAAAAATAACTAAACATGATAACAACTTGAAACCAGTTTATTTTTATACATGCATTGTCCGTTTATTTCTCAACATAATTTCCATCAACATTAATGCACTTATCCCATCGTTTTATCAGTCCTCCCAAACCGGTTGCATAGAACTGCGTGCTCTGTTTTCTAAGCCACGTTTTCACTTCACATTCAACTTCGGCGTCATTCGCGAAATGTCTCCCGACAAGGTGGGTTTTCAGTGTTTATGCTGACAAATGTTTATCCGTAAAGCTGTGCATAGCTTGGTAGAAAAAAGTTACGAGGGCGAGTCAACAAGTAAGTCACACATTTCTGTGGGTTGGCAGGTAAATGAAAACAAAGCACGCAGTTTTATGCAGCCAGTTTGGGAGGACTGGGTTAAGTGCATCAATGTTGATGGAAATTATGTTGAGAAATAAAGGGACAATGTATGTATAAAAATAAACTGGTTTCAAGTTGCTATCATATTTAGTTATTTTTCTGCAACCATTTGTGACTTAATTATTAACTTACCCTCGTATTTCACGCACAGGTCTTCACAATTAGACAGGCCCACACAAGAGGCAGGTTTATCTATAACATGTGTGGCTGTCAAAAGCACACATCTAGACCTCCCAGGAGTTTCGTAATTCGCGCAGACTATTGAGATTCTCCGAATGTGAACTACGTGACGAGACTAGGCCTATAGAAAGTAAAAACAATATGGTCTTACATTTTAATAATAAGAAGACAGAAATAATGGTTATATCAAAGAAACGGACAATACTTAAATGTACAATTAAAGTCACTGGCATTAACTTGCAGCAAGTATAGACATTCAGTTATTTAGGCATATAGGCGCGCAAATACAAGGGTGCAAACCTTACCCTAGTGCTGAGGAAATGCACACTAAAGACTAAGTGTCAAGGTAGGGCAGACCAGGCCCTATGCCTTGGTCAGCAACTGATCTAGGATCGAAGCTTCGACAGGCGAACATTAAGGGCACTGCATTGCTGATCCGGCAGCTTCTGAAGCTTGTTTTATTTCAGATGTATTGATGTTACCTTTTCTCTGGAGTAAACTAGGCAGGCCGAGAGAGGGATCATGCTGCTTGGGCAACACATGGTCTCTACAATTCATCTCAGTTTGTGCTATGGAGAGGTATAACACCATCCCTGGTCCCCGCCATGGGTTGTAGTTATGATGCATTTTTTGAAGCACAATAGAACATCAAGACGGCAAGACGCCAATGAATGATTTAGGCACGCAGATAACAGCAAATGGAAGATGTTTCACAGAGTTAGAGAACATAACAGGATAAGCAAAATCTGAATTTTATCAAATGAAGGCCGTATGCTATCAATATCAGTCCATGTCATTTGGAGGTTAGAACAAAAATAATTCTCGCATATTTAAAAAAAAGAGTTAATTTCATGTCCTTTATAGGACGTTGCAGTAAACCCCAGCATTTATTGGTTGTTTGTAATATACTAGGCAAATATAGCTCAGCAGTTTCTTGCATGCTACACAGAACACATTTTTACCTATGGCTGTGAATCCCGAACAATGAACTAACAAGCATTACTTGATACCTAACAGATGCAGTTTTACACAAAAATGCAGAAAATTATTTGGAAAGCCATGATAAGTAATCTAAACGTAATAATAGAAGCTAATAACCTGTATAATCAAGCACTAACTTAAGATACTGTGACATCTCAAAGGTGTCGTTTTATACAAGAATGCTGAAACTTCATTGGACAGCCATAGTAAGCAATCTAAATGTTTTAGAAGAGGATAAAACACAAAGACAACATATCACAACCATCAGCAGGAGACAGTCGTCATTTCTGGCCACACAATGAGAAGAGAAAAGGTGGAACTTTTTGTGACAACTGGAAAGATCTGTGAACAGACAGAGAGAGGAAGACAACAGTGTTGGAGATCCATTGCAGCCAACCTTCATTGTGGAGGCGGTACCTGACTGGTTGACTGATTCTGAGACAGACTAAAGCCCAACTAGTATAGTGATGATGTATTCTGTTACAGACTAAAGCCCCATAATTACAGTGATGATGTGTTGTGAGACAGGCTAATGCCAAACAAATATAGTCATGATGTATTATGACACAAAAAGAAGTTCACTAAAAATAGCGATGATGTTTTCTGAGACAGACTAAGGTCACCTAAACATAGTGATAACGCATAATCTCTATAAATCATATGACCGGTTTCCAAAACCTGGTGTACTATAGACGAAGTAGGAGATTTCTGGTGTGTAGGTTTTGCTTGGTTACCAATCTTCTTTGTGTATAATTCTGTCGATCCAGTTGGGTATGTGTTAAATATTTCAATAGGGAGCCATATTTTGGAAACAGGTCATGTCAGTGACAGAGACAATGCGTTACATGTGTTGCTTAACACACAAAATGTATCTTAAAGATGGCGGAAGCTATTGCTATTCATACAGAACATCCAACTCTGTGTATAAAAAAAGACATAATATATAATTGCCGTGGTAGACAATTCAAATTACTGTGTGAATATCTGTGTTATATATTTCAGCCTGAAGACGTTATCTATCCGATTGCTTTAGTTTATGTTGTGAGAATTCTGTAGTATGCACCTGACGAGGCGCAAGGAAATAGCAGTGTACTAATTACTTGTGCCTTCATTATTTAATTATAAAGATGACGTACTTTGGGACAGAAAGAAACTCAACAAATATAGCGAGTGTGCATTCTAGAACACACACAAATATACAATTAACAACAAATAATTCTAATAATAAAAGATATTATAGATATCTTAATACTTTCACCTGTTGACATTCTTAAAGCATAGACACAAATATACAATAAACAACAAGACATAATTCTAATAATAAAAGATATTATAGATACCTTGAGACTTTCACCTGTTGACATTCCTACAGCATCAGACACATCTCTTCCATCTCATAACCGTGTCTGGGGAAGAAAGAGAGGACACAATGTAAACACAATCCACACGTCTATGGCTGCAAGCAGGAACTTTAATCATTTCTTAACAAAATGAGAAACTCACAGCGGCCATGTGATAAAATCTCCAGATAGTTAACAAAAACAGGTGAAGAGAAGAAAAACCTCCCCGAGACTTATCAACAGCAGCACCTGGTGAAACCGTTTACGTATGTCTTTTCTACAGGCATTCCCTGCTTAGGGTCAAAGGATTATCTTTCAGGGTAGACAGCCGTGATTGACACCGGTAAATTATTGCCTGGCTCTGTTCTGGCTATTTATGTAAACAATATAGGTCTCGAAGATCCAGTTATACAAGGACTTACTTTCTAAGGTGATAACGCAGTAGAAGAGTTTACAGAACCGCCGCAGTAATCTCGGTTCATTTTTTTTTTTTTTTTGCGTTTCTGCGCTTTGAACTCAAGCGTAGTCCATACACGTGCAACAACTTCTAGTGCACTGGAATGATTTTTGTGTGTGGATTAGCTTTCCCTATTACCAGTGTCCCTCGCCATCAGGCGAACACACTGCGAGTTCTGAGGTAATTGTAATTTACGTCCCCAAGTCAAGGACGAGAAGTTAATATTTTAGACCAACTGACCGGTGTAAAGGCTAAACCCGCTAATTCGGCAGCAGCCCACAAGCAGTTTCAGAACGTGCGCTCTTATCCATTCGATAACAAGATATTCGTTTGTATTGTCACATCTTTGCACACACATGGATTGTGTTATGGGAAAAGGAAATCAGATACAGTGATATTTGTAGACATAATTTTCTTTATATAGTTTAGAACACCCCCCTCACCATCATCAAAGACCTGGCCGACTAGCAAGGGCGACCATGCTTCTCCACATCTTGCCATCTTCAACGACATGTATCAATTCGTGTGCCGGTACAGTTCCGTGCCGTGACATAAAACTGTCAACATTTTTCACCCTTTATCTTCCTCTATCTCTCTTTCCACATATCTTTCTAGTTTGTCTTCTCATACTGCGGTCAAAAAATGACGACAGCTTCTTTAAATTGCTTGTGGTGAGTAGTCTTTATGTCTTAACCTCTTTCAAAACGATTAGATTACTCATTTTGACCGCCCTCGGAATTTTCAGCATTCTTCTTTACAATCGTACCCCCAAAGCTTCTCTAAAACCACTATATATAGAATAGACAACTGGGCAGAAATGCTCTGCTTGTGGCCCGCGGGTCTTGTGCGGCACTTCGTGAAAGTGAATATGAAAGGTAGGGGCAATTAAAAAGTAAAGGCAGTCAATCTTTCCTATGGCAGAAATTGTCATTGTGGTGTGAAGTGTTCGGCCTTCACATATTCTAGGCCATGGCATTATGAGGTGGAGATGGTCAGTTCTGTTCCTCGCCGTCTTTCCTTCCCAGAAAGTCTGAAAATTATCTGGTACTCATTGTAGATAGAGTCGTGATGGTACTGCGGTTAGCGCGTTTGCCTGCCAGTGGTCCATGTTAAATACCCAGTAGAGGCAGGATCATTTTTTTCCGACCAGAACGGTTCTGGGAATCTACCCAGCCTCATAACAAAGAGCATCATACAAGTTTTAGAATTGTCTGGAAAGGAAAGGCCACTAGGAAGGAAAATGGTCACCCGATATCATATGTCATGACGTAGACCATCTGAAGGCCTATCACTTCACAGCCCACACGACAGTATATACCATGGGACTACATTATACACATTGTAAGAGGCTAGGCTAATCCCTGAACCGTTCGGGAACAAACATCTCGCCACAGCTGGGGTATAAACCCAGATCACTATACAGGAAAAGGTGGAATCTTTAAACTCGACCACGGCTTCCAAGCTGACCCTTACCTTATCTACCCATGTGTATATATAGCCCATTACCTTCGATGGAATCTGTTTAAAGGAAGCAAACCTCACTCAAACACATGTCGAAGTCCGTCACAATGACCTTTACCGTGCATAACAAGGCATGACGCAAACTCCCCTTGAAAGAGAAACGCGGGAGAACAAAAATAGGAAACAGAAGAAAAAGAATATGACAAAGAAGAAATGCTACTGAATTACCAAAGCAGCGCACGGTGCAATAATTCTTCTTATAGTCCATGCCGTGCGGCGTTGGTGATTTGTCTTTCCACAGTCTCTCGTGTGCTGCCAATCATTTCTGATACTGATATTCCTTCATGTCAAGATGTCAAATTATCTAGCATATTCTCTCTTGGCCACCCCCTGCCTTCCTTTTCCTCCAATTGTCACGTTGTGACGACATACTCCAGCTTTCCCTGTTACATGCGCAAAGAATGTGGACTGTCTTATTCTGATGCGAGTAATCAGGGACACCGGCTAATAGTTCAATAGCTGAGTAAAAGAAGCATATTGTTTATATTAAATTGCCTATTATTAAACTGTTTACATGAGTTTTATTCAGTAACATTAAGTCTCAAGGTTGCCAACGGTCAGGCTGACAATGTCATTTATTAATAACTAAAATCAATTGCAATACAGACACATTTATGCTCATGGAACGTACTCTGTGTGTGTGTGTGTGTGTGTGTGTGTGTGTGTGTGAGTGTGTGTGTTAGAGAGAGAGAGAGAGAGAGAGAGAGAGAGAGGAGAAAGGAGAGGTGATACATATAACTCGCTCGCGCTGTCATTTAATGCAAACAGATTAGTGAGTGCCCTATAAAAGCGAATTACATAGGTGAGGCCTTATTATTTTCCTTCATAATATATATATATATATATATATATATATATATATATATATATATATATATATATATATATATATATATATATATACAGACAGAGAGAGAGAGAGAGGAGAGAGGAGAGAGAGAGAGACAGACAGACAGACAGAACAGACGTATGGACGGACGGACAGACAGACAGACAGAGGGGGCGAACAGGGGGGAGAGAATATACCAGTATTCACAAACGCGCTACGTGAACAATTTGTTTCCACACACTCCGATATATGCTAAAGGAGACAGGGCACACACGTCACAATATCGTATTCTAGAATGTGTAAATGTCTTAGCATGTGGACATAATAAAATATCACTGTGTTTTATAGATAGAAGATCAGTGACAAAGTGGGCCGCTCACGAGAAGCCAGTAAGAAGTAGAGTGCCCATGCCAGTGCAGAGGTTACAGAGTATTACCATTCTATGGCACAACACCAACTGACAAACGGCAGTAACATTTTTTAGAACAGTTGCTCGCTAGCGAGGCTGACAGTCTATTGCGCCGTTAATGTCATGAGCACGGTTGGGCGAGGGCAGCACGGTTGGCGAGGGCAGCACGGTTGGGCGATGGCTACACGCTGGCTCGTCGCCAGATAAGTGTGGGAAAGATGTCTAGCTATTTGCCCGTGCATTCAGGCCTACACAATGTGAAGGCGCTATCACATCACAAGTGTATAGCAGAAAGCTTAGAGACTTCTTTGTGGGGCCCCATACGGAGTGCATGGGCTTGAGAGAGAGAGACAAGAGAGAGAGAGAGAGAGAGAGAGAGAGAGAGAGACAAGAGAGAGAGAGAGAGAGAGAGAGACAAGAGAGAGAGAGAGAGAGAGGAGAGAGAGAGAGAGGAGAGAGAGAGAGAGACAAGAGAGAGAGAGAGAGAGAGAGAGACAAGAGAGAGAGAGAGAGAGAGAGAGACAAGAGAGAGAGAGAGAGAGAGAGACAAGAGAGAGAGAGAGAGAGAGAGAGAGAGAGAGAGAGAGAGAGAGAGAGAGAGAGAGAGAGAGAGAGAGAGCATGCATCTTTCCTGCGGCAACACACGAAAGTGAGCTGTGGACTTTTTCTAAATCACTAAAGTAGGAGATCGTGGTTTCTGAACATAAATGTTACATAAAGATTCTTACAGTACCTCGGGCCAACAAGGAAGGCTACACTGACATTCCACAACGGGCAACATCGAAGAAAATCGGTTCATAGACAACGTCGTGTCTCGGAACTGAAATACTTGGAAGTACTAAGTGCTAGAGTGGTTTAGAAAGAACAATGACAGAACGAACTAATGGTTCGTGGAAGATTAGGCAGGCATCGTCCAATATGAAGATGGACATACATTTTTTTCGGCGCTCGCTCGTTTTGAACTCAATCCATACACACCACTTCTAGTAGTAGTGGACTGAATTTTGCGTGTGGGTTAGCTTTCCCTATTACCAGTGTCCCTCGCTATCAGCGAACTCACTCTGACTTCAGAGGTACATGTAATTTACTTCCCAAGTCAAGACGAGAAGTCACCATTCACCAGGGGTTTGAACCCCCTACCTCAGCATCAGCACATCGGATGGTTAAGAACAAGCGGTCTTATCCATTCGGCCATGCTGACCTCGATGTGGGCTTATAACATTAGACACCCCTTGGACATGAAAATACATGAGGCGGGGGGGGGAGGATAGGCGAAGGATCGAGAATCTTACGGGGAGGGGGAGAGGGGTTGTGAGGGGTTGTAGCCGACGCGCTACACACACGCAGGGAGAAAGAGAGAGAGAGGGTCAGAGAGACAGACAGAGAGCAAGAGAGACAGAGAGAGACATACAGAGAGAGAGACAGAAACAGAGAAAGCGATAGCGACAGAACATAAACAGCGACAGAACATAAACAGAGAGAGAGAGAGAGAGGCATACAGAGAGAGAGACATACAGAGAGATCGAGAGAGACAGACAGACTGAGACATAAAGAGACAGAGAGAGGAATAGAGATATAGAGATAGAGACACAGAGAGACAGAGCGAGAGAGACTCAGAGAGAGCGAGAGAGACCTACAGAGAGAGAGACAGAAACAGAGAAAGCGATAGAGATACAGAGACATAGAGAGACAGACATATAGAGAGACAGGCAGACATAGAGAGAATCATTCAGGGAGACAGAGAGAGAGACAGAGAGAGAGACAAAGAGAGAGACAAGGAGAGAGACAGAGAGAGACAAGGAGAGAGACAGAAAGACAGGCGGAGAGCTTCACAAAAGAAAACCCACGCATGCTGGCAAATTAAACAGCGACATAATGAGTCCAAAGGACAGCACAGTGCAAGCAGACAGATACAATGCCAGCAAACTAATAACCGCTGGCCGCGGCCGTCAGCAACTTCTATTCACCCAGGTCGCCTGTGGTTTACTTAAGGGAGTAAGTAGCTCTTAAACCTCCGGCACTGTGGCATGGGGCAGTAAACGCGTTTCACAATTCGCCGTCATATCGAGTCGAGGGATCGAAATCAGCTGGCGGGCCATTTGGAAGCAGGTCGCTTTACGTCGATTTCGATGGTTTGAGGAGTCGGTCGTTCAGAAAGCAATGGCAAACTGCTGAACTATGATTGCCTAGTAAACTGCAAAAAGACAATAAGTACTAGGGCTGACTGCAACGTTATGTAAAGGACATGCAACTAACTTGCATCCAGCTATAGCTATCCCTCGTTTCTTACCACTAACAGTATGAAGACAGCTGCCTCAGTAGAAAGCTATAAATTGCCATAGTGACTATATTCACTACTGTTTAAACTGTCTCTTTTCATAGAGACTGTCGCGTGTCTGCTCGTTGAGTCTTCAACAAACATTGCTTCAACTCTCATTTCTGTCTTACATGATGCCATAAAGACAGTCCATAAATAAACACACACGTAATGTTTGGCGCTCATACGAGTAGAAGAAAGAAGTAGAAACTAGAGGACGAATTAGATAACAAAAATGCAAAGCTATACCATAGGGATTGGAACCTGTCACCTCCAAATGGCGACGGCGTCTCGCTGCAGGAACAAGTGTACTTCGACGTGTGACCAACTATACACCCCTAAAGAGGTACCTAGACACCACTAAAAGGACATGCTGTTCATGTATCGAAGTACACTTGTTCCTGCAGCGAAACGCCGTCGTCATTTGGAGGTGACAGGTTCCAATCCCGGTTGGTAACTGTAGCTTTCAATTTTTATGTTATCTGGTATGCCCTCTAGTCTCGGCTTCTTTCCCCCCCCCCCCCCACTTTTATAAGCGCTAAAGAATACATGTGCGTTGATTTATGAACTGTCTTAATGGCCTCAAAGGATTTCCCAATTGATATTAAACCATTCAAGTCATGTAATACACACGCGCGTATTCAAATTACGTCCTTGGAAACCATGGGTGTTTACATCATTACCGTAATTCGTAATTCAAGAAAACAGAATAGTATTTACTAGTCTTGTAACAAAGGTGTGGACTTGTAACAAACGTATTACTTGCTTAAGAATTAAGGAGAAATTGAAGGAAAAGCGTGACTCTATCAGCTGTTCACATCGGAAACACACCGAACAAGCGAACAGCAGCTAAAGTACAAAACAGACATGAGATATTCGGGACTTTGAATGTTTGTGGACTATGAGATAAAGTACCAGCACTAGTAGAGTTCATGGAAAGATCAAATGGTTTGGTCATCTCGTTAGAATGCAACACTATCAACTACCAGAACTGGCTCTGTATCAAAGAAGATCTGTTACAAGAGCAAAAGAAGCCGAGAAGTAAATGGATTGATATCAAAGACAATCATACGGATTTACACTATTCAGTGTGACCCATGAGCTCTGGAGCGCCAACTATTCCTCCCCACGACTATTGACGGCAAAAGTGGAAGTTGATGATGACGATGATGATGTAAAAAACAGGGGTGTTGGAATAGATAAGACATGATGTCCACGACGAAAAGAGAACTAACAGTTACAATTCTTGTAATGAATATGTGTATGTTGAAATAGACGAAAGAAGACAAAATATCATAGAGGAACATAAAACGGTACTTACAACTCTTGTATTAAACAGTGTATACAAAACATCCCAAAGAAAATAGAAAGATATTTACAATTTTTGTAACAGGGTAGGATGGAATAGACAAGACATCCCAGAGAAAACAACGGTGTTTATAACTCTTGTAACAAACAGTGTAGACTGACACAGACGACAGAAAAACAAACCTAACCTGTACAGTTCGTGGCGACTGCACTAGCCAGGCGGCCTTCATCTCAGGCTCAAGACCCCCTGTCTACACAGCAAAGTATTATAGGCAGTAGATGGCAGTGACAGTTTGACAGTATTGTCAGTCAATACAATTAAATACAGTGACCAGTGACATTCAAAGGCATTCACAACGGCGATAAATAACACAAGATTACGTCATGGCAACTAAGGGAACAGAAATTGGAAAGCGCGTGACGTCTTTGAGGCGGGATAGTATTACCACGCTATTTCACACACCTTATTCAAATTGCACAATCCGCATCTGGTTACTCAATTACTGACATTCTTTCCCGTGGTCTCATCTGGAGTATGATGTGTCTGACGTTATAATGATGATAATCACATGCCTCCAATGGCTTCTCCTTATTCTTCTTCTCGCTGGTGTTGTTCTTTTTCTCGCTGGTATTGTTCTTCCTCTGCTATTTCATTCTCCTATTCTTCTTCATTTTCATTATCATTTTCTTTCCCCCCCCCCCCCCCCCCCACCTTCTGTTGCCGCTGTTACCAATATTATAACTTCTTGTTTTGAAAGATACTAGCTGAGATTGAGAATTTCCCGTTACTAATGACAATGAATCTTCTTCTTCTTCTTCCTCTTCTTCTTCATTATCATCAGTTTCACCTCCTACTCCTTCTTTATTATCATTATTTATTATCACCTTCTCATCCTCTCACTCTTCATTATCATCTTCTTCTCCATTATCATCTTCTCATCCTCCTACTCCTCATTATCTTCTTATCATCATCATCTTCTCACCCTCCCACTCTTTCGTCTTCATTATCTTCTTCTTCTCCATTATCATCATCTCTTCTCCATTATCAACATCTTCTCACTCACCTCCTCCTCCTTCATTATAACCTTCTTCTCCATTATCATCAACTTCTCACCCAACTACTCCTCCTCTTCCTTCATTATAACCTTCTCCATTATCATCAACTTCTCACCCAACTACTCCTCCTCCTTCATTAATCACCTTCTTATCCATTATCATCATCTTCTCATCTACCTACTTCTTTCTCCTCCTTCATATAACCTTCTTCTCCATTATGATCAACTTCTCACCCAACTACTCCTCCTCTCCTTCATTATAACCTTCTCCATTATCATCAACTTCTCACCCAACTACTCCTCCTCTTTCATTATCACCTTCTTCTCCATTATCATCATCTTCTCATCTACCTACTCTTCTCTCTTCATTATCACCTTCTTCTCCATTATCATCATCTTCTCATCTACCTACTTCTTTCTCCTCCCTTCAGTATCATCTTCTTCTTCATTATCATCTTCTCATCCACCTACTCCTCCTCCTTCATTATCATCTTCTACATCATTATCATCTTCGCACCCACCCACCTACTCCTTCTTCATTATCGCATTATTTTCAGCCTCCGCTATCATCTTTTCACCCTCCTACTTCTCACACCTTCTTCATTATCATCTCCTTCTCACCCTCCTACCCCTTATACCCTCTTCATTATCATCACCATCTCCTCTTCCTCCTTGTTCATCATCATCATCATCATCATCATCATCATCATCATCATCATCATCATCATCATCATCTTCTCACTCACTTACTCCTACTTCTTCATTACAATCTTCTTCTCAGCCTCCTACTCCTCCACCGTCTTCATTGTCATAATCATCTAAATCCCCTCCTTGTTGTTTATCTTCTTCATTAGCATCATCGCCTCACCTTTCTACTCCTCTTCATCATCATCATCATCGTTATCTGCCCCTCCACATCCTCCTTGTTGTTCATCTTCTTCTGACCCTTCATCTTCTTCTCAGCCTCCTCCTCCTTCATTATCACCTCCTCCTCCTCCACCCCTGTTGATACTCCTATCACGTCTATTCCTTGATTGAAAGAAATTACTTCAGCAAGCCTTGTCACTAATGACCATAAGGTCACGTCAACAACACACGTTGTCCCCTAGTTGCGGTACAGAGAGTTGTCGGATCTCCCAGCAAAGACGATCCTTGGAACAGATGCTAAATCCTGAGCTAAATTGGGTGAACGGCCGGGAAGCAACCCGCATACATAACCAATAACGCTGACAACCAGGGGGAGCTGGGGAAATCACATGGAATATTTACAACGGCGGTTCTCAGCCTGAGACTTCAGACATTTAATTACATGTTTGGTGGATTAATAAATAGAAAACCTTGGGAAAGAAGTTACAGAATTGTAATATCTAGGAGGTATGATCACAAATGGCAGATAGACAGAGAAATCAAAATCCGATGTCAAAAAGCAAGTGTGCTTATATATCCACTATCACCCACACTGAAGCACCCGAATATACCTATCTTTGCAAACTTGGA
Organism: Cepaea hortensis; assembly: GCA_963921405.1. Classification (NCBI taxonomy): domain Eukaryota; kingdom Metazoa; phylum Mollusca; class Gastropoda; order Stylommatophora; family Helicidae; genus Cepaea; species Cepaea hortensis. The sequence goes on along the minus strand of OY992888.1, from coordinate 21,150,563 downwards.
CATTATCCAAATCACACTTAGCAAAATCAATATCTGCCAGACGAGATGTTTGAGAAGAGTTGCCAACTTAACTACCCGAGACTGAGTAGGAAATTATGTTATTAGACAGACAGTGAAACAACACCTTGTGCCACATATATTAAGATCAAACTGTTCGGCCATCTCTTTAGAATGCAACACCATCAACTACCAGCAATGACGCTACATCAAAGAAGATCTGATACGAGCGTAAGAGGACGCCCGGGGATAAAATGGATTGACGACATCAAAGACATTGTACAATCACATGGAATGCCACTATCCAGTGCCACCCATCGGGTACTGGAACGTTTATTATTCATCCCCACGACTCTTGGCGGCAAAGTGCAAGAAGATGACGAAGATGTATTAACGGAGACAAACATAAACTTCATCAGCACTATCATCATGGCCAACATCAGATTTATAAGTCCGAAAGAGTGTAATGAACATTTCAACTCATTACCCTCTTTGGACAACAACCCCTTTCAAATTAACATCATCATTGTGACTGATTCGGCCACTGAATTATTAATCTGAGCCTGAGGATGAACCCTAATATAACTTCTCATCTGAGATTGAAAGGGGTAGGGGTAAAGATATAATGGAATGGAGAGAACCTCTCTGACCACCATCAGTACCAACTGGCCTAGTCTAGGACCATATGCCCAGTACGTCTTGCCTTCCTTTGGATGCCTGGCGCCTGGTTGTGGGTTCGACTTCGACCTACATTTTGCGTTTTATAAGCGTAATTTCTCGAAGACTCCCAGGGGTTGTCGCTGGAGCTATGGAGTTCGTGCTTTGTGCGATGTTTGGCAGGTCACCCTGCGGAAAGAGACCGAGCCACACTGAATAAAACCCACTACACTGAAACCGATCCACGGGAAACTACTGAACGTAAAATTGTCAAAAAGACTAACGTGGGGTTAATTGCAATGTTCTGCAAAGGATAGGCAACATTTAAAAAGAAAATATCAGTTGCGCTCCTTGCATGTCAATCCATGTCTATTCAGTAGAAAATGAACGATAGAGGTAAGCAAGTAAATATACTGTTATTTGAAATCTAGTCTTCACCAAACGAAAGTGGTTAGTGTTCAAGAACAGGCTTCAGCAGGTCAACCTAGTCGAATGGGTAAAGAACGCGTGTTCTTATACGTCCGGTGTGCTGATGCCGAGGTAAGTGATTCAACTTTTACACCGGACAGCTGGAATAAAATGTTGACCTGTCGTCCTTGACTTGGGGACTCAAATTACTAGTACCTCTGAAGTCGGAGTGGGTTCGCCTGATGGCGAGGGACACTGTTAATAGGGGAAAGCTAATCCCCACGCAAAAATCAGTCCATCACTACTATAAATAGTGTGTGTCGACTACGCTTGAGTTCAAAGCGAGCGAGCGCAAAAAAAAAAAAAAAAAAGGCGTCAAGGCCGCCCATTTCCAATACGAAACAAGGAAACTACCGATTTCCAACACCATACAAATAAACTGAATGTGGTTGAAGAAAAGGGTTCTAGAGCAGTGGTTCTCAACCGGTGGGGGGATTCCCCCCCCCCTCCCCAGGGGGGAATTTTAGAGTTTTCAGGGGGGGGGGGATGAAGACTATTTCAAGATCGCGTTAATACAAGAACCGATTACTTGACATTTTTTTCCCTTCATACTTTACAGTTAAGTACGTCTCATCCTTCTAAAATTCATTTTAATAAGTCAGTAGATCCACAAATCACGTTTTATGTTGACGTCTAGACGTGTTTTAGTATGTGCTATTCAATTTACCTTACATTTTTACGTATACTGTGTAGGGGTGGTCGGATTTTTAGATAGGAAATATGAAAGGGGGGGGGGGGAATGACATTATGAAAATACGGTGAAAAGGGGGGGGGGGGGGACACGGGCCAAATTTTTTATAGGAAGGGGGGGGATGACGTTCTGAAAATATGGTGAAGGGGGGCACGGGCCAAAAAAGGTTGAGAACCACTGTTCTAGAGCCTCCATTCCCCAATACCAAATGGAGAAAGTGACCAGTGGTTCAAGCCTCAGATTTCCAGTACCAAATAAAAAAGTGTAATATGTGTATGTGTTTTTACGGGAATTTGCTCCTGTCGTTCTGAACTGTTTAGTCATGAATTTGGAGAAACGTACAGAAAACCAGAAAGCAATTGCATATGTTCACAGTGGTGACATTAAGACAGACAGACAGACAGACAGACAGACAGACAGACAGACGGATGGACGGACGGACGGACAGACAGACAGACAGACGGACAGACAGAAGGAAGGAAAGAAAGAAGAAAGAAAGAAGAAAGAAAGAAAGAAAAGAAAGAAAGAAAGAAAGAAAGAAAGAAAGAAAGAAGAAAGAAAGAAAGAAGAAAGAAAGAAGAAAACAAAGTAGAATGTGCCATGAAGAAGTAGATGAAAAAAAGTAGAAAGAGGCGGACAAAACAATAGCATAATTTTGATTATCAAGAAGAAGAACAAGACAAGGGGAAAGTGCAAGACAACGTGGAGGAAGAAGAATAGGCGGAGATGGACGAAAAAAATACGATTAAGAAGAAGAAGAAGAAGAAGAAGAAGAAGAAGAAGAAGAAGAAGAAGAAGAAGAAGAAGAAGAAGAAGAAGAAGAAGAATAAGAAGAAGAAGAAGAAGAAGAAGAAGAAGAAGAAGAAGAAGAAGAAGAAGAAGAAGAAGAAGAAGAAGAAGAAGAAGAAGAAGTGTAAATATAAAGGAACACGCTATGACCGAGCAGATAATGAATTATGTCTTAAATCACGAGTCTGAACGAAAAGAACAATTTCACCTGAAATACACGACAAAACTCTTAAAACAGAAAACAACACAAGGTTTCATAAAAACTGCAGATCGAAAGAGTTTGCAGAAAGCACTTAAAGAAACTTTCAAATTGTATTAGCGAGAAAGGAAAATAAACATTCAACAAATAAGCTAGCACAAGAGATATAGAGGGAGAAAGATGGAGAGAGAGAGAGAGAGAAAGAGAGAGAGAGAGAGAGAGAGAGAGAGAGAGAGAGAAGAGGGGAGAGGAAAGGAGGAGAGGGTGGGTGGCTAGAACGAATGAACTAACAGACTATTTTTAAAGAGATATGAATATGGCATTTTGCTTTTCTGATTTCTCTCCTTTCATGAATTATGTCTTTCGAATATCATTCACAAGGTGAAGAAGAGAGAGAGAGAGAGAGAGAGAGAGAGAGAGAGAGAGAGAGAGAGAGAGAGAGAGAGAGAGAGAGAGAGAGAGAGAGAGAGAGAGAGAGAGAGAGAGAGAGAACAATAAATAAAACATGAGTTTGCGTGCATGTCGCTCAGTGCGTCTCTTACCTCACGAGCGTGTCAGTCTTAATTACAAACTTGAGTAAAGGAATCGGAGTATTGCAGTTACAATATGCGCACCATTTCCTAGCTAAAGCAATAGCCACATCCTGTAAGGGAAACTGACCAATGCATAGGTATTCATTCATTCTCTTTCCTTTCATATCCTCAGAAGTACCATCTTCACAGTGCCGTGGTCAAACTCCTGAAGGTGCTTGCACGATACTGCTGCTGGTTTTCCTTGTCTAGGGTGTAGGTTAACAAGTCGTACTGTGTGGTTGTGGTGTGGCTTGGGCAACTGCAAATCTGGTAAAGTTATCGCCTCTACAGCGGCTGTCTATCCATTAAGACGGGCATGTATGTCCAATTTGTGACCCTTTGGAATTGAAGTTTATTCGTTCGTGTGTCCGGGAACCTAGTGGGTCCAGTACCGCAGGATGGACTGTCTGAAGGTAGGACATTATGTGGCTGCAGGTCAGGAGCAGGCCAATGTTTCACTACTACAGACAGCCCATTGGTGGCTGTCTGCTACTTGCCCTAGACAAAACTGAAATACTAACATCAGAACAGACATGATGACTGCAACGCCAGTGTCCTAACAAAAACTGAAATGCTGCCAACAGAACAGATATGGTTACTGCAGCACCAATGCTCTAACACTGAAATACTGCCAACAAAACAGGCATGGTTACTGCAGCACAACTGCCCTAACAAACACTGAAATAATGAAAAATTCGCCGACGTAACAAATCATACAGAACGGAGAAAGGGGTGTGCCATGCCCTACGATGCCACATATTACAGAAAGAAAAATACTACAAGAATCACCGTACACTATTGTTGACACACATCTACTCACAAGACGCCTCGCAGGGGATGAAAACCATGCCTTTCATGGCAGAAGGATCTAGTTGCACGCGAACATGCTGCATAACTCCAGACAAATAAACTAGTTCGGTAAACACACATGACAACTAGCTGAGACATGATGAAGAGGAGGCATTGGCGTACGCTGTTTTTATTTTTTTCCTCCAAGGAGAATGCAGCCGGTAGTTTAAGAAATAAAATAGGCATAGCAGGCATCTTTTAATGCCAAGACACTGTTATTTAAAACCTTATGCAGAAAATATGTATTTCTTTAGTAACGGCGTGTTTGTGGAGGGGTCGATTTGAGAGTTGAATGTCTGAATTGAATTGAGTAACCACTCACACCAGCACACCGTGATCGTAACTTCAATATCAATTAGGGCAGTGGTTCCCAAGCTTTTCAAACAGAGGGCCATATATACTATTTTCGGTAGTTAAGAGGGCCATAACGTTACAAAATTATAAAAGTCGCGCAATATCATTCTTACCTTTCTTAACTTTCGTCAACAAAATTCTAAAACTTTAAAGGCAGTCAGTGTCAGTACTACACTGCGGTCATTTTTTGGTTTAAAATCAAAAGTTCATTTAACAATAAATTGTAAATCAGTTTCGAAAATCGCTATTAATGTTATTAATTTACAATTGTAACTGTTCTTCATAACCAGTTACTTAAGTTCAGATGCCAGTTTATCAATGTCTGGGCACACATCTGTCGTGCCCAAAGTCATAAGCACAGCTAGGTTACTGTCGGTGAGTCTGGAATGTTGTTTGTTTTTTATAACGGTCATTGCGGAAAATGACTGCTCGCATCTGTAAGTCGAACCAAAACGACAAATCTATCTCCGGACGAATTAACGCAAGTGTTCAAATTGCCCGACAGGCAATAGTCCCTAGACTGAAATCATATGATCAGCTGAATGTGAAAGAGGTAGCTCCAGAAATGTACATCTCAGTGCAGAATTATATTTCAAATCAATTACTTCATGCTGAAGGTTTGTGCACTCTGATTGGTCGACAAGGCTGGGATATGGGATCTTCATAACATTTTGTTGCGAACTGAGCAGGCGCAAATTATCGCACGCTGATAGGGCACGTTGAATGCATTTTTGAAATTATTAAAATATATTATAATAAAAAACGATGTCTGGCGTGCCACTTTCTGGCAGCTGGGGGGCCACAAGTGGCCCTCGGGCCGTGGTTTGGGAACCTCTGAATTAGGGAAACCTATGAGGCCAATAAGACAGCTCATTGATAAACACAAGTGTATTGTTTGACGCTCATAGAAGTAGAAGACAGAAGTAGAGACTATAAGACTAGATAATGCATATCGTAAGATAAAGCATGTTTGATTTGTTGCAGTGGTGAATATCTTATATGAAGGTAAAGTGATGAATATTATGCATGTAGTATGTTAAAGTGGTGAATTGTATACACGAAGTATGTTTAGTTTAGTTTAGTCGATGGATTAACATCACGGCACACGGGTGCAACCCATAAGTGGTCCATTCTCCTCCTAACTCAAACCTGAGTCTTGAGAAACTCAGCTCAGTGCACGAACTCCGTAGCAGCGGCGAGGATCCTGAAATACTTTGGGTAGATTTTTAACACGAAATTTTTGCCCGGGCAGAGCCGTTAGGCTACTTTTTTTCGATTTCCATCTGCCAAGGGATTTTTTTACGTGCGCAACAAAACACATATGCGTCCGATCTCACTACCCAGAGACCAGGGGAAATTGTATTACTAGAAGTCCATGAGAAAAAAAAATCCCGGTCAATACCGAGCCTTGAACTCGGGACCTCCAGCACTCGAGGCGAACACCATACCTCGAAACTACGTAGTTCTCCCCCCCCCCCCCTTTCCACCCCCACAGAAGTATGTTAAAACTGTGAATTGTATACATGAAGTATGGTAAAATGGTGAATTGCATACATATGGTATGTTAAAGCGGTGAATTGCATATACGAAGTACCTTAAAGCAGCAAACTGTATCTACAATCTATAAATTCCTTACTTTCAACCGCCTCGAATGCAGTATCTCTTATCAGATGACCTTAACCTCTAGCTCCTGCAGAGTTGGCAAATGCACAACTGTTCCACACAATGATCAGGAAGGAAGCAAGGGCCTGACAATGGGGTCATCAATAATACAGTTAAGTATATTCCGCGAACGGGTAGCAGATGATGGGGTACGAGGAGGAAGGATGGGGGAGAGCTGCTATCTGCTAAAGGAAAGTCGATACGATATCACGTGCGGTGTAAGGTGAAAACTATGTAGACGCCGTGGTTTCTGGTACTGTCTGTATGACTAACTGATTATGCTGATTTTTCTCTCTCTCTCTCTCTCTCTCTCTCTCTCTCTCTCTCTCTCTCTCTCTCTCTCTCTCTCTCTCTCTCTCTCTCTCTCTCTCTTTTCTCTCTCTCTCTCGTGCCTGTTGTAAACACACACTCTTAGCGGCAGATGGAAAATGATATCGGCAAGACAGGAGGGCAGATGGGACACGCAGCAAGCTTGATAGACAGATCAATAGCCAGGTAGGTTACTGACCCATTAGGGAATCAAAGAAAAGTAAGTTAGCTATCGGTTGGGGGTATCATGCCAGACAGGCAAACAAACAGACAGACAGACAGACAGACAGACAGATAGATAGATAGATAGATAGATAGATAGATAGATAGATAGATAGATAGATAGATAGATAACTATCCCCACGGGGACTGTATTCGACACACTCCTTCACTTCTCCAAGCCGAGAAATCGGCGACGGGTACAAGATAACTATTTGAATTTTGCAGCTGCGGAGAGATATAACAGGCCTAGATGTCTACTGTTTCGTAACATATGTATGTATTTGATTCTCAACAGACTCCAGTCCAATGTACAGAGGGGCATTTGAGTGGTCAAGAGTTATAAATATTTTCAGTAGGCTTACAACAGCTGTCAATTTTCCTGTTGTCGGGAATGGCTAATAACACACTTTCATTACCCATTATTTTCTAGGAATGACAATCAATATCAATGAAGTAATCTTCTTCTGATGCCGTTGTCGCCCATTGAAGAACAGGCCCTTAACCAGTCCATACTATTCCACCCTATCTTTTGCTATCTCTTGCGTTTCCCTCTATCTCTTCTCCATATTAGTTACCTGTCATTTACTACCTATAGTACCTTGCAGTGTAGGACAGAGGGTAGGGGTCTTGTGTCTGAGGAATTAACGCCGCCTGGCTAGTGCAGTCACCGCGAAATGTGCATGTTAGGGTTTTTCCTTTTGTTCCTGACAGAAAGAAAAAAAAATCTATCCTTACTGACCGTACAAACCTGGGTATCCCAAGGAACGGCCGGCATTCTTAGCCACTCGGTCAGCCGCTCCTCAATCCATTCTCAGTGTGTTTTTAGGTTCCCCTATTCTTCTCTGGTAACTTACGGGGGTATGTGAGTCGGTCATTCTGAAAGCAATGGCAGACTACTGAACGCAAAACTTGCCTAGTACATCAACAGCAGCTGAAAGATGCAGGTGTTTACTGCAACGTCCAGTAAGGGATATGCAACATTTAAAACAAAAAAATAATTCTTCGTTCACTGTGTGGGTTCCCGAGAAAGTACTTCCTAGTTCAACTATTACCACGTTTAATGGAGATATTACATCTTATGCATGACATGCAAGTGTGTCTAAAAGCCATAATGCTCGATATCATGAGAAAACAAGTAATTTTCCAACAACAAAGACCTTATGCAAACACAGCAAGTACATTTCTACGTCTGCCGTGTCAGATGGCGCTGGCAATATACGGCACGCGACATCTCAATTGGAACTAATGTACAGGCTCAAAGTATGACTGTTGCATGAATATGATCTGCACCTTATTTATCCTCTTATTTTCTATAGGGTTTGCTTTGTTTCTGCATCATCATGTGCCATGCCGATAAGCGTGTGTGTGTGTGTGTGTGGGTGTGTGTGTGTGTGGGGAGGTGGGTGAGGAGTGGGCACGGCACGCCATCTCAGACAATAGCCGGAGTCTCGGCTCTGGCCTGTGTTCTCGCCCCGATTATGCCATACAAGCCGCCCAGATCTCTGTCTTCCCCTAGCTCTTGTCCCATCAACTTTGCCTGTGGTAACTACGTTTTCTAGTTTATTTCTCTTTCAAAAAGAAATGACAAAGTACTGAATGTACAAGTGTATAGAAATTAGAAAACCAACATGGAACTGATCGCAAAGAACATGCAGCATAAAAAAAAAAAAGAGATATAGGTTGTATATACCACTTCAATACTCACTGTCTCATTGCAAATGCATTTTTTTTCCTCCCTCGTAACTGGCCATTGCCTTGTATATACCATACAGGAGATTGTGTTTTCTGGATAACAAAATGACCTGGACTCTGGTCGTGTCAGATGGCGCTGGCAATATACGAGCCCGCTTAAACTGGGGACCAGGAAATACCATGGGAAGTGGAGACGACCGGTGTATTTTGACCTATACGACTGATCGATTTCTGATTTTTTTTAAATTTTAATTCGCATATCCTTTACAGGACATCGCTGTCACCAGCAGCATCTTTCAGCTGTTTATTGATTTCTTGGCAAGATTACGCTCAGTAGTTTGCCATTGCTTTCTGAGCGGCCGGCTTAGTTATCCCGCAAGTCACCAGCGGGGGTAGAATCGCTCCCAGTTCTCGCCCGCTACGAGACTCTGCGTGATAAACGGGATTACGGAGAAAGTATTGGAACCCCTCGGCCAGAGAGACCGGCGATCTCTGATTAGTCTGGTAAAATATGGGACTAGACCCATATGCTCAGTTCGCCCCGGGATAAGTAAAGGGTCCTTCACATTTATACCTGCTGTACACCTGTGGTGACCCGGAGTTTGATTCCCCTTGAGGTATCTCACAGGCCTGTTTGGACATAACAGAAAGGGGTCTGTACAATTATGTCAAGAGTGCATAGCATCGAAGAGATGCTTTTACCCACTAGAGTAGAAGAGGAAAAACTATAACAAAATTAAGACTTCCCCTAGATCAGTTTTCACTAACTTGGCGCCAACCAGTAAAAAGCTGTACCAACAGTTTAATTTAATCAATGTGCTTTAATCTGACCCTCTCACCACGGTAAACAATTTGATGTTTATGCCCTAGGATTGAGACGTCTCAAGGGTCTCAGCTAAGTAACTCTTTGTAATCTGTATCGGTGTCTTTATGTGTTTGTGTGCTGGGGAGGGTTTTCTAGCCACAACGCTCAGGTTTTCTAGCCACAACGTTCAATCTCACACTCATGATGTTATTCTTGCTAAGCTAACAAGTTCCACTTTCCATTTTTGATACTTTGTTCATAATACTTTACAGCTTTACTATATTTCAACCTATTGCATTTCTCATTGCCACCCACCTTGAAAGCGCTATTCAACAGGTTCCATCAACCATAAACGTTTCCACGTGTTTATCCAGCACACACGTCAAGTCAGCCACCCTCGCTGGGGCATAAATCATTGGAATCCTTAGTAGCAAAGAAACTTAACCTAGTTCAGAACAGAAACAAAGACAGGCAACAAATCCTGCAAGGGGTCAAGAGGTCACAATCAACAGCAACATTGGATGTCTGGGCTATTATTTAGGCTAGCACACGGTGCCTGCCAGGTTTTATAATCATCATCATCATCATCACCCAATGCCTTGCTGGCTGGCGAGGGCGGTCACGCTTCTCCATAACTTACGATCTCCAACGGCATGGAATTAATTCGTGTGTTGATCCCCTTCCATGCCACGATACAAGACTGTCAAAAATTTTCTCACGCTGTTTTCCTCTATCTTTCTTTCCACAAATCTTACCGTTTGCCACAACATGCCCCAGTATGGTTTTCTCATTGTGTTACCAAACAAATGATGACTGCTTCTTTATGATGTTTGTGATAAGTTGTCTTTGCGACTTAGTTTCCCTCAAAATGTCCCAGTATTTGTGTTCATAATGTGGCCACAAAATGATGACTGCTTCTTTCTGATATTTATGACAAGCTGTCTTAGCGACTTAGCTTCCCTCAAAATCCAGATTGCTCATTTTGAGCTGCCCAATTAAAATTTCAGCATTCTTCTATAAAAGCATATCCCTAAGGTCAGGTTTTATAGGGTGTGCATAAAGTCATTGTAACCACATACGTCTTTCCAAATGTTGCTCTATCAAATGAAAATCGTACACTGATTAGAGCAATTAGGCGTAGATAGTCAACGTGTTTTAGTCACGTAATGAGAAGAAATAAACTGGAGAACTTGGTGACACTGGCAAGATCGAGGTGAAGAGAACAAAGGGAAGACAAAGAAGTAAATACCTAGATGACTTCAACACGTGGCATGGTCGAGACAAGAACACATATCTGATCCACGACTCTGGTGATCGAGTGAGATGGCGAAACATTACCGCCCACGTTTATCGGCATGGCACATGATGGATGAATCATAAGCCAGATGTCCTGCCACTGTTACTGTCATGTGTTAATTATCTGTTAAACCTTAATACATCTTCTTATTCTCCGCCTCCCCAGCACACTCCCCTCCATAATTAGATTATCTAGAAGTGCTTGTCTTTGTATATGTCCAAAATATTTAAGTTTAATTATTTAATTAAACACTTTTTACTTTAAAAAAAAAATTTACATTCTCAGATGTACACGCTTAAAATGAGGGGGAAATCCATGACTTTTGCAAGACATTGCTATCAACCCCAAGCTGGTGTTCTAGGCAATTTTAAGTTCAATAATTTGCCATTGTTTTCCAGAAACCTGGGGGGGGGGGGAAGAGAGAGAGAATAGGAACCAGCGTACTATTGACCACAGCAATATGGTTAGTATCAAATCAGAATGCTAAGTTATATGGAAGAACATTTTCCTGCTACCCATTTTAGGAAGCTGCATCGACCTTGCGCCACGTGATCATGAAAACTATCCCGCCACGAGGGCTATTTGAACGCACGATCACCGAGCCGGCGGTCGAGTGCACTTGCCACTGTTCTAACATAGCTCCGTTAGAATGAGACAAAAGTAACCGGGAACAGATACAGCTATTTGGGTGTGAATCCGGTCCACTATCTTGGCAGGCAAGAGCACTAACTATAATGTCATCGCTACTCACTCCAATAGTAAACCTGTCCGCTAAACAAAACGCTACAACCCTCTTAATGCTCCTATTAAGACTCAAATACCCACTAATGCTACTACCACTCATACCCCTGTGAGTCTTCCCACTTTTAAAAAGCTCAGATTTAATGACAAAACGACTGGATCAGCCTCCCGAGAGAACCAGAAGACAATGGCTGCATGAGTCATCACACTTCTTTAGAATTAACTTTCCCTGGCTCCCACCGTACTCAGTCGTCATTACTTTCTCCATAGCTCATCCCACGAAACGGCTGTCGTGCGTACAGTTCATATATGCTCACGCAATTAATTCCACGCCAGCAAGACAGGTTGGGGGGAGGGGCAGGGCTCTCGAATGCACGTGTGAGTCAGATCTGTTTTTAGAACAATGAAATCTCGACCCCCAAGTCATAACGCAGCGCGATCACGCGATAACAAACGAGATGCCGGCCCTGATAGCACAATACATTAGCGGTGTCAGCAAGGCTGTAACTGCCTGAAACAATACTTGTTCTTTTACACGTATCCGATTTCAGTCGTCACCTCTTGACATTCTGTAATAGCACGATCTCTCTCTCTCTCTCTCTCTCTCTCTCTCTCTCTCTCTCTCTCTCTCTCTCTCTCTCTCTTTTGCCAAACACTACACTCACGTGTGTGTATGTGTGTGAGTCTACGTGTGTAGGTATATGTACTTATGTACGCGGTCACATTACCGCCACTATTCTCATTCTCTGTATAGCACAAGGCTACAAAAGCATTTTCTTCCCAAGACGTGCTTTCACAAACGACTCTTAAACACAGCAGTCTCTTGTAGGACGTCAACAGCTCTCGTCACTTCATTCGACCCACGTCATTATCCGCTTGGTGCCCTTAATCTGACCCAATTTATGTTATCTCCGCTAAAACAGCCTTTCTCTAACAGGCTACCTCTGGCTGGCCTTCAAATCGTCTTCCGTCTTAATGCTGTCCGACGCTTAATGAGTTCACGACAGTAGCAATTTCTTCAGTCTGTATATCGCTTCTCAGTTCTTCGTTTCTCCCTTTTCATCATCTTCTTCATCGTCAGTATCATGTGACGTGTTTTGCCGGACGGCGTAGTGGATACTCTTCCATCACAACCACCTGTCTTATGTGATCTCGGTAAAATTGACAAGCGATCGTCGCCATGTAACCCTCAAACCATACATCATTTTCTCCATCTAATTCATCAATCTCAAACCTTCCAGTTCTCCGAGGAAATAATCAGACGAACACACAATCAGGTGGCAACTGGTACCATTAGTATTGGGACTCTACGCTGTTTGTTGAAGACGAGGACGCGGCGCTTATGGGAACATCCAGAGAGCTGATATGTGTTTCTTATCTCAACTCAGGAAGTTTCCGTGGCGAAGTAGTTACGCTGCCTTCAACGAACTCCGAAGGTCGTTGGTTCGATTCCGGACGACATCATGCGGTTCCATCCATCCATCATGTGCCATGCCGATAAGCTTGGGCGGTCATGTACTGCCATGTCACTCGATCACCAGAGTCGTGGATCAGCCACGGGTGCAATTTTGGTGGAGACTCCTGGGAGTAGTCGCTGGAGCTACGGAATTCGTGCTTTATACGACGCTTTCGGCAGGTCATCCAGCAGAAAGAGCCCGAGTCACTTGGGATACAACCCGGTACAACCTTACTGTCCATATATTAAACAACAAAGTTAATTGCATGTCCTTTACAAGACGCTGCAATTAACCCTAACATTTATTAGCTGTTTGTAACTTTCTAGCCAATTTTATATTATGTAGTCTGTTGTTCTTTCCGAAATGCCGACACCTCATAACAATGAAATCAACGCAGAACCATCTGCTCCCCAATCGCCGGCGGCTGATTTCAAGCCCTCGACTCGGTACTGCGTTTACTAACCCATAAGCCACAGACGTCGACCTTACATAGCGTGACTGAAAAAATGTCTACGTTGTCCAGCCGCGGTGGCATAGCGGTTAGTGTGCTGCCTCTCCAAACAGTGGTCCGGATTTCCTGCAGTAGCAGGGTTATTTTTCCCGACAAGTAATGATCCAGGGGTCGACCCAGCCTCCTAAGAATGGATATCAGAGAATTTAAAGAATTTTCTACAAAAGAAAGGCGATGGGGAAAGGAATTGGCCACCAAATCTGAAATGGCCTAGAATATTTGCCGTCTTGACAGACGATAGTTTGTGCTATAAAAAGGCATAATAACTTTTAACTATGGCGGTAGCGAGTGTGACTGATAAGGCCAATTTGCGCTGTAAATGTCCGTTCACAGTGGGTGCATGTGAACACGTGGTCATTTCCACCATCATGCACCATCTTACGTCTCAAACGCTTGGTGTGTGACTTTTCTGCAATAATTTTCTCCTTTGACTTTATTCCATTTCTGATATTTGCCCTCCATGCAACACGTTCAGCGGCGACTTGCTCCCAATGTGCATTATCAATGCCTGTATCAATCATGTCCCGCTTACACACATCTTTGTATCGTAGTAGAGGCCGACCCTGAGATCTCTTACCCATCTGTAATTCACCAAAAAAGATATCCTTTGGTATTCTACCATCATCCATCCTCCTAAGATGTCCTATCCATCTAAGTCTACGAAGACTGAGCATGGAATAAACTGTCACACAACCTGATCTTTCCAATACTTCAGTATTTGTGATTTTGTCTTGCCACTTAATACCAAGAATTCTTCGCAGACACCGCATATGAAAGCTGTTTAAATTGTTCTCTTGGTGTGAGTAAGTTGTCCAGGTTTCACTGCCATAGAGAAGAGTACTAAGGACACAGGCTTGATAGACAAGGACTTTTGTTTTGGCAGTAAGCTTCCTGTTCTCCCAGACTCTTTTTCTTAACCTGTTCATTGTTGTTGCTGCCTTACCAATCCGGATGTTGATTTCCTGATCTAGGGATAATTTGCTATTTACCACTGATCCTAGATATGTAAAATGGTCTACTATCTCTAGTTCGGCGTCGTCAATAAAGATTGATGGTACCCCATGTGCACCTTGTGACATAATCTGTGTCTTCTTTTTGCTAATTGTTAAACCAAATTCAGAACAAGCATTGGAGAATGCAGATAGTAGACATTGCAATTCTTCCTCGGAGTGGGTCGTAACTGCAGCATCATCTGCAAAAAGCAAGTCTCTGATCAGTACCCTCCTAATTTTGGTCTTAGCCTTCAATCTCTGAGCATTGTAGAGGCCGCCATCTGAGCGTGAGTGAATGTATATACCACCATCCTGATCACGAAAGGCATATTTCAGTAGAAGTGAAAAGTATATATATATATATAAGTATATATATATATATATATATATATATATATATATATATATATATATATATATATATATGAAAGCCTAACACTTCACATACGATGGCAGTATCTGCTACACGACTACCTTAATATGTTCTGATGTGGATAATCCAATGTTGATCTGAATTTGTCTCCTGTTATGTTAGCATACCCGCCTACACACATGGGAATTCAGGGTTCTAAACATTTAATTAACCTCCATTAGGCAAGCAAAGACTGAGACCAAGATAAGTAAAGTAAAGATCAGTCACTGTTCTATCGTCTACACTAGTTGGTAAAGCTTCTGAAAGACTAACTGAATTCCGATACACTGGTCATTTGAGCTCATTCCAAAGGGGTTGCATTTATATCGGAAGTTGGCGTTGAAACGTTTCTCCGACCCGATGCCAGTGTGTTGCAGTTTCAAACCAGCCGGGTTATATGGAACATTTTCTGGTACCCATTCAATGAAGCTGGGTCGACCCCGGCGCAGGGGAGACAATGTTGAATAGCTTGACAAAGTGGCAAGGAAAACAATCAGTGGTCGAATCTATCAAGAACACAGAGGACAGATGCTCTCGTTAATGTGTATGACGTGGGGACAGATCCACCTAAGACCTATAAAGGATCATATTCCTATGTAACACCGCTTGACGAACAGAACACAGAAGAAGAACCAACGGCGAATTACACCATTAAAGAACTCCTATTTAGGGAAAATTAAGCACTAATAGCAACATCAGAAGCAGAATTAGAAAGTCCACATAAATAGCCTAAATGAAATGAAGTGTGTAAGGAGCATGATCCGTGTATTCCCTTTCCGGTACTCCCTTTCCGGTTGTCACAACACGTTCCGGTCTCCCTGGCCTAGTGTTTAACGTCTTTCTGCGTAATCCCGTATATTCTCGAGAGTAACGTAACCGCGCGAGAATCGGTAGCGGTTCTCGCCACGTTGGTAACTTAGGGGTATGTGAGCCGGTCGCTCAGAAAGCTATGGCAAACTTCTGAGCGTAATCTTGCCTAGTACACCAACAGCAGCTGAAAAATTCTGATGTTGACTGCAACGTGTTGTAAGGATTATGCAAAAAAAAAAAAAAAAGGAGCATAATATGAAAATTAGCACTAGTAAAACAGAGGTAATGACTATAACCAAAGATGAAAAAACAACAAAGATTCATCTAAGGGCACACCCCCTGAAACAAGTTAAGAGCTTCAAGCATTTAGGAAGTAAAATAACATCAAATGGCAAATCAGAAGAGGGATCAAAGGTAGATGCAATAAGGCAAACCAACTTCATGGACAAATGGCACTGATACTAAAGAACGAACGTGTATCAATACATACTAAAAAAAAATCATTCTACAATACAATCTTTCTACCAACTCTATACCACCAACGCAAAACCTGGAGACTGACAGAAAAAGAGAAAAGAAAAACTACAACAACCGACATGAGATTACTAAGAATAATACTCAATGTATCAAGAAGAGAGAAAATCAGAAACGAAGAAATCAGGACTAAAGCGGGGGTTATAGCAGCGCTAGATTTCATCAGACAACAGTAAGTTAAATAGTTTGGCCATATAACTAGGTTACCAACTAACAATATACCACAGCAAGCAATGATGTACGGACCAAACGGAACCAGTAGAGGCCGACCATGTAAATGCTTGCTTGCTTGCTTGTGTTCGTTGGCTTGAGCTCCAACGCGAAGTCCTGTATGTCGGATGAAGGCATCCTGTTGTCCAACATCAGTGTGATGTTGTACAGGACCTGAGTTTTGCGTGAGTATCCGTTGTCCCATGTCTGGCTTATTGGTGTGCAGACTGGTGGTTCCTCGCTGTACAGGCAGACACTCTCCGACTTCGGAGGAATCGGCGATCCTACTGACTTTAGCCAGGACCCCGAAGGGACCTGTTGCCCAGGACGCTCGACGAGGACGCGTCAATAGGTCTTGGCCAGTATATAACCCGGCCCTGGTGCCTTGGAAACACCTCTGCATCCCACGTAAATGAACAGAGGGAATTGTAAAATCCATGGGAACCACGATACATGAAGTGCATACATAAACAGGCACTCTTTCGCTGTTTATGCTTCACCTTGACACAGCAAGGTACACAAGGCACAAGATGAGATGAGATTCCTATGTAACTGAACCACCCATGCTATGGATGCAACAGTAACATCAGTGTATCATCATCATCTAGTGCCTTGCTAGCTGGCGTGGGCGGTCACGCCTCTCCACTAATTACGATCTCCAACGGCATGGATCAATTCGTGTGCTGACTCCCTTCCATGCCATGACACAACACTGTCAAACATCTTCTCACGCTGCCTTCCGCTATCTCTCTTTCTGCAAATCTTTCCGGTTGTCACAACACGTTCCAGTTTTTGTCTTCTCATTATGTGGCCAAAAAATGATGACTGCCTCTTTCTGATGTTTGTAATAAATTATCTTTGCGACTCAGCTTCCCTTAAAACGTCAAGATTACTCATTTTGGCTGTTCAATTAATTTTCAGCATTCTTCTATAAAACCAAATCTTCAAGGTTTCCATGGAATATTTTCGCCTGTTTACTAATTGTCCAAGTTTTGCAGCCGTTTGTTAAAACTGGTTCTATGTAACATGCAAGAACTCTTTTTCTAACTTTCAAGGACAGTGAGTTATTGCACAAAACGTTCTTCATTTGATGGAATGCAGTTTTTGCATTTCTGTTCTTTATTCTCAGTGATGCATCTTCCATCTGATTGTATCCATGTGCCTTGATATTTGAATTTCTGCACTTGCCCCAAAATAACGTCATGTACTTTAATTGTACATTTAGGCACAATCTGTGTCTTTGATATCACCATGACTTCTGTCTGGCAATTATTTAAACTAAGGCCCATTTTTTTCACTTTCTACAACCACATCAGTGTATAGTCACAGATAAACACTCAAGTCTGCGATGACAGCCTCAACCTGCATTCTCACACTGAATGTAGAATTTTCATATGTGCAGCAGATGTAGTCGACTTGAAGGCTAGGTGAGAATTTCCAAAGGGCTATTAAAGCAAATAAATCTTTTATCTTCTTCTTCTTCTTCTTCTTCTTCTTCTTCTTCTTCTTCTTCTTCTTCTTCTTCTTCTTCTTCAGCATTCTGAGCCATTGAGATTCTTTGCTGCAGATACAATCCGTCTCCATTTGTCTCTCTGGTTGACCTTCTCTTGCCTTATCAGACTTTTATCTTTTATCAGACTTTAAAAATATAGTGTGGACTAAACATCTTCATAGAGATCATATGACTTTAATTTAATTGTCGACTTATAAAAGCATGTATAACACATGTAGGCTTCAAGTGGTGCAGAGCTGTTATTTTGCAGTCTCTCTGCAGAAACCTTGAGAGCAAATCAAAATTCACAGTGAGAGGTTGGAAAAACAAACTCTAAAAAATAACATGAATATTTCGTTCCTGTTTGCTCTTGTAATATAAGCTTGACACAATTAAAACACTTCCTGGTTATTGCTGAATCTTACCACTGTTGTAAAAAATGTGGCGAGCTGTATATGATTGTACATTCCTAGTATGTTTTATGTTGGTAAAAAGTTACAGTAAAATATTTGGTTTATAGATGCGGGGGATGCGTGGTCTCGAGGTATGGTGTCCGCCTCGAGTGCTGGAGGTCCCGGGTTCAAGCCCCGGGTGAGGACCGGGATTTTTTCACGTGGACTTCTAGTAATAAAAATTTCCCCTGGTCTCTGGGTAGTGAGATCGGACGCCCGTGTATATTGTTGCGCACGTAAAAAATCCCTTGGCAGTTGAAAATCGAAAAAGAGTAGCCTAACGGCGCTGCCTGGACAAAATTTCAAGTTAAAAATCTACCCAAAGTATTTCAGGATCATCGCTGGTGCTAAGGAGTTCGTGCACTGAGCTGAGTTTCTCCAGACTCAGGTTTGAGTTAGGAGGAAAACGGAGCACTTATGGGTTCCACCCGTGTGTCGTGATGTTGATCCATCGACTAAAATAAACTAAACTATTTGGTTTATAGAGCAAGGGGAAGATCACAACTGATTGATGACATCACAGATATCCAAACAATACCACAGGAATCTTGCACAAACTTCACATAAGTGCTATATAAATAATACAGGAATGTTTCACATCACATGAATCCCAAGCAAAGCACTGTGAGAATGCTATGCAAACATTACCAGAGTGCTATTCAAACTTTGCAGGAATGCTATAAAAACTTCACAGTAATGCTATAAAAACTTCACAGTCATGCTATAAAAACTTCACAGTAATGCTACACAATCATCACAGAAATACCACAGGGAAATAAAATAGCATAACAGGAATACAAAACAAAAAACGTCACATGAATACTATATAAGAACATCACAGGAATACCACTCAAAAAAAACATCACAAGAATACTAAATAAGGAATGCCATGCAACAAACACTACAGGAATGCTACACAGATTATTAAACTCACTCAGTCCCAGACAGCTGATACTTTTTACTCATTCTAGCTTAAGTAAGAAATAACAAATGCTTGAGTCTATTATGGCATAAAACAATAGCCTTAGGTAATAGACGGGTCGCTGGCTCTATGGTGAAGGGATTACGGACGCAGTTCGTGATCCTGCATACCCGCGTGTGAAACACAGCTATGCGCGATTTGGCAGCAGACTGCGTTACGTTGGTTTTTTGTTTTTTTTTACAAAATCCATCTCTATCCCGGGTATGGGTGCCGGTAGTTCAGAAAAGAATGGCAAATTACTGAACGTAAACTTTCCAAGAGATCACAACAGCAAATAATGCTGGTGTTGACTGCAACGTCCTGTAAAGGATATGCAACTAACGTTTTTTCAATAGAAGGGTCAATTAGCATATAGCAAGTAAATGCCACAACTGGATGGGACAGGGGGAGGTACGAAAAGTGTATATCATGAGATGAGTAATCAATAAATGAAGACCTGACGCCTTGCTTAGTGCAGAATGAGTTCATTTAAAAATAGTTCAATTAATCACAATCACATTGGGTGGCAACTAACAAGGGGATACACATTAATGGCAATTAATCTATTCAGACTGGCTTGCAACTAAAAAAGAGGATAACATTAATGTTAATTACTCATAATATGAGATGGATTTGAACATATGACCACAGGGCCAGCAGGCAACATGCTAGTTACTGTGCTGTCGTGGCTCCTTACAACCATGTTGTCACAATAAAAATCTTAACATCTAGTGGGGATGGAACCTTGGATCTATGTGGACATTTGTGTGTACCAGCAACTACCATAGCTCCTAATGTCTCCATGCAGTAAAATTAACATGCCATTATGCTATTTATTTAAAGAACTGCCAGGATTGCAACTGGCATAAACCCACATGCTTAGAGAAACCTGTCCAATTAAAGTGCCAACATTTAATGTCTAAGAAAGCTAATCCTATGTCTTTACTGGGGTAGGGGAGCCAGAAGTGAGAGGTATTCATATTTAAGTACAGTGAAAAATAAAGAACTCCTGTACCCACCGAGACGTGCATTGTGTATATGATGCTATCCCCATATTTATATGGACCGGTCAGCACTGGAATGATATGGTCAATATTTTACTGCCTGTTTTTATTTTCCATTCTGAAGTCAGCATGGCAGAATGGATAAGAACGCAGGCACTTAAACATCCAGCATGTTGATGCTGAGGTAAGGTGTTCAATCCTCACACAGAACAGTTGGACTAAAATGTTGACTTCTCATCCTTGACTTGGGGACGTAAATTACAAGTACCTCTTAAGTCGGAGTAGATTCACCTAATGGCGAGGGATACTGGTAATAGAGAAAGCTAAGCCATGTGCAAAATTCAGTCCAGTGCTACAAGATTACACTTGAGTTTAAAATAAAAATCCCATTCCACGCTGGGTTGACCTGGAAATCCGAGTACATAAGAAAAAAAATCAAAACTCCATGGAGATAAAAGCACTAAGTCCATAGACAAGCATGCTAACTAATATGACCCCACTCCCAATGGTTTCTTAACATATACTAGGTCAATCTAATATGAGCAGGGGTGGTCAACTCACTTCGTTTTCACAATCTTTCCAATACAAATCTTACCTATGTTACAAAGCTGTGTCAGAGTCATAAGGATACAAAACATGATAAGAAGACTGACGACAATAGTTTTTGTTGTTATCAATCCAGCAGCCAATGCCACATAGTGCTACTTGCAGGTGTTATCAGCTATGGTGTTGTTACATACAAGTGTCTTGTACCTAGTTTTAGTACCCTTTAGGCATTGAGTTGGGAGTCTATTGACAACGAAATGCCTAACATCTCTGGAGGAAACCTTATCAGCCTAGGCCTAACCTCAGAGTCCAGTCTGTATGTGCTCTGTTGAATCGTGACCTTGTTACATTCTAATATTCCTGACCACAGATGTGAAGTTCCAGTACAAATGTTATGATTGCTGCTAGATATATGAATTGATGAATGTGGTTAAGGATGTTCCCTTCTATTGTAATATTACATTTTGGTATTTTCTTTTTCTTTGATATAACCATTGTGTCTGTTTTCTTGATATTCAAGATGTTTTCTTTCTGCTCTCACCATTACTATCCTGTATAACAGATTTTGCAAATCTTTTGCATTTTCAGCTGTAAATATTGTTTCCACAGATTGTTTATATTATTTATTACATTGTAGATTATTTATAGTATCTCCTTCGACACCTTTGCTTTCTTCTCTTGTTTGATAGCATCAGCAACTTCACCAAGTACAGGTGTACCTTCTAAGTTACTTTCTTCTGTTAATTCTGCTCTTTCTCCATGATATAACTTTCTTATGTATTTATTTCATCTATATTTTATGATTTCTTGTTCCATTAATACTTTTCATGGCTTTGATAGCAAACATCCTGTGTTTAAACACATTTTTCTGATTTGCCTGTGCATATTTTTTTAAAAACTTATATATAATCTTAATTCAATTTTGTTGCACTCTTCATTTAATAGACTTTCTTTTAGTGTTACGCAGGTATCTCTTACTCCTTTATTTATCTTATCATGTTCTTCTTTGTCATTTTTATTTTGCTCTCTTTTATCCATTAATTTTAAGATTTATTCTCTGTTTTATGTCCTTGTTTCAATATATCTTTGCTTGTTCAATGGATGGAGCTCTTTAGTATTTCCCATGGTTCATCTGTACTTTGTATCTTAGATAATGCATTGTATGTTTCTCACAATCACTCTGTCCCAAAAACAAACTGTCATTTACTGCCAATATAGTACCTTGCAGTGTATGGCAGAGGGGTCTTTGAGCCTGAGGAAGATGGCCTCATCTAAGGCCGCCTGGCTAGTGCAGTCACCGCGAACTGTGCAGGTTAGGATTTTCTTTTTGCCCCCGACAGAAAAAAATCCCACACCTTACAGAGGTATCGAACCCAGGTCTCCCGAAGGAGAGTCCGGCATTCTAGCCACTCCGCCAGCCGCTCTCTGTATTGTTCTTAAATTTTTTAAAATTTGCTCTTAGAATATCTTTGATTTGATAAATCTAATGTTCTTTTCAGTCTAACTTGTATTTGAATAACGAAGACACAAATAATAGATTGCACGATTTATTGCCTGGCATATTTCGCTGCATCTTGTCAGGTACATACTGCAGAATTCACACAAAGTAAAATAACCAGATAAATCCTTCAAGCTGAAATATACACATGTTCACACAGTAATGTCAATTGTCTACCACTGTAATTTTAAACTGTCTAACATGTTTTTCTGTTTGTATAAAACTGGCCTATGTAGATTAATCATTATGGCTTCTGCAAACTTTAACAAGCAACTATTTTGTGTGTTAAACAACATGCGAAAGGCACTGTCTCTATCAATCATACGGCCGCTTTCCAATACACGCCCACCGATCGACAAGGCAGGAAGTTTCTGGTGTGTCGGCCTCTCTAGACTCCCATCGCCTGTGTGTAGTATTTTGTCAATCCAATTAAGAATATGTTTAACCACTCTGTTGTTCAACTGCTGCTCTGTTCTGTCGATGTAGGTAAACTGGCACCTACATGTGAATTAGTAAATGCAATAGGATTTGGTGTACAGAGGGACAGGTTATTTTACTGCAGGTGGGAAAAGGTGTGGTTCTGTACCTAATAACTGGAGTTGCAGCAAAATATGCCAGGCAATAAATCGTGCTATCTATTGTTTGTGTCTTCGTTATTCAAATTCACTACGGGAAAACATTGTTTTGATTCACATGTATGTGTCTATAAAGTGGAACGTGATCATTGATACAGTTAGTACCAGGCATTGCTTGCATGCTGTCCTTGTGACCATGGGTTGAAATTTGCATCCAGCTGGATTCTTTAAATTGGTCGGGCCTTCCAGGTTGACCCAGCCTAAAATGGGTACCATTAAATTTCTTCGGAAGCAAAGGCACTCAGCGTAATATTTACTACATCACTCTTTGAGTGGCGATTGGTCTATAAAAATATGGCACTAACAACATAAGTCCAATATGCCTTCATGTGCCTACAATGGGTCCTGTACATACTTTCACATACTTAAGCCAATCAAGAGGTGAGGGATCTATGCAGGCATGGACAGAACACACATTGAGAAAACTTGATAATACTATAACTGCAAAGTCCTTCTTTTGAAACATACAGGACAAAAGAAACAGAGGAAGGCATAAAACACATGAAGAACATTATTATAGAACAATATGAGGAGGACCTTATAGGCAGCCGCAGGAGATAGGATGGCTTGGGATGAACTGGATGAAGGCACATACTCCAAGGGAAGACAGGGTAGAAGAAGAGAAAGAAGTACAGTGGAAGTGGTCACTGGGAAAGCTAGAATTCTTAAGCATGTTCTGACCAAATGTAATAAGTAAGAGAACACCTTATGCAGTGGATGGTATTAACAGGGCTGTGACCATCATGCACAACTTGGGACTAAAAGAGTTAAGGATTTTCACAGCTAAAGACAAGCATTTGTGATAAGACATATATTTTTGTATTTGCAACCAACATTTAACCCTAAATATAAGCCTATATTTATGATATCCATTAAGTAGCATGGGATCATAGAAGCATTTTATTACAATTTCAGAGAAATGTCCAAAAACACTTAAGGACTCAAGAGTTATAGGTCTGTTGACAATGATAGGGTCACAAGAAGTCTTAACACTTTGCACCCCAACCTGGTATTTTTTGTTACTTCACAGGAATTAATCAGAATCTATCTTGTAAATGCCCGACCAAAGCTAGCAACGCATCATGAACATCCACACATTACACATTTGTCAGACAGATGTACACTGACAGATGCTAGGTAATGCAAATGCAATTTATACAGTGAGTATAGTCTTTTCCACATTGGCACCTTGCCGTCTTGACAGACGATAGTTTGTGCTTTAAAAAGGCATAATAACTTTTAACTATGGCGGTAGCGAGTGTGACTGATAAGGCCAATTTGCGCTGTAAATGTCCGTTCACAGTGGGTGCATGTGAACACGTGGTCATTTCCACCATCATGCACCATCTTACGTCTCACACGCTTGGTGTGTGACTTTTCTGCAATAATTTTCTCCTTTGACTTTATTCCATTTCTGATATTTGCCCTCCATGCAACACGTTCAGCGGCGACTTGCTCCCAATGTGCATTATCAATGCCTGTATCAATCATGTCCCGCTTACACACATCTTTGTATCGTAGTAGAGGCCGACCCTGAGATCTCTTACCCATCTGTAATTCACCAAAAAAGATATCCTTTGGTATTCTACCATCATCCATCCTCCTAAGATGTCCTATCCATCTAAGTCTACGAAGACTGAGCATGGAATAAACTGTCACACAACCTGATCTTTCCAATACTTCAGTATTTGTGATTTTGTCTTGCCACTTAATACCAAGAATTCTTCGCAGACACCGCATATGAAAGCTGTTTAAGTTGTTCTCTTGGTGTGAGTAAGTTGTCCAGGTTTCACTGCCATAGAGAAGAGTACTAAGGACACAGGCTTGATAGACAAGGACTTTTGTTTTGGCAGTAAGCTTCCTGTTCTCCCAGACTCTTTTTCTTAACCTGTTCATTGTTGTTGCTGCCTTACCAATCCGGATGTTGATTTCCTGATCTAGGGATAATTTGCTATTTACCACTGATCCTAGATATGTAAAATGGTCTACTATCTCTAGTTCGGCGAGATAGTCTTTTCCATAGGAAGAAAAACCAGACATAATTCAGAAGCCAGTCCCCTTGTCTCAGGAGCCAGTATATTTTTTGTACATAAAGGCTAAGAAAAAGGAAATGCAGGTGCCATGGCAGATGGCACCCTGCATTTTTCTACCCCTGGTCTTCTGCTTAATTGGAACTTCGTGTAGCCACTCAGAGAGAAATACCTACAGGTTTTACAGCTGTTGTATTTCTGGCGCACACTCAAAGCATTAAATTTAGTCACATAGTATCGCCACCATCATGACTGCAAGAGTAGGTGATAACGAACACCAGTCTCAGAATAGTCTCAGATCAGAACTATATTCTTCTCCCAGTTATGCCATTTTGCCAAGCGATCTAGGTATTCATCTCTCTGTCTTCCTAATCTCTTTTCCTATCAAGTTTGCCAGCTGTCACTAAGTTTTCAAGTTATTTCTCTTTACAAAAATGCTCAACATCCAATTTCTCTAATCAATGTGTGTGTGTGTCTGTTTCTTGAAGCACTATCTCATTTGTTTATCTTTCCATCCATAATATTCTTTGCATTTTTCACAGAAACTACATTTCTACTGCCATCAAATGGTTCTCAGTTTGCTTACTGTCCAGATTTCACATGTATAGGACACTACAGAGACAGACTAGAGTAAGACATTTCAACCCACTCTTAGCAGTAGTATTTAGTACTACTATTATTTATTATATTATATAGTAGTATTAGTATTTAAACTATTTTAGTGCCTTAGTACTCTTACTCTCTGACCATCAAATACTTCTAAATGAATAATTATGATATTACTGATTTATCAAGCCGGTAAATACTAATACTAATAATACTAATATGATGCTAATTTAGTTACCAAAACTAGAATACTGATTAATTTTTTTTTTTTTTTTTTAATTTAATGAAATTAAACAGCCGGCGATCGATACCACAAGAAATGAAATGATTCTCAGTTCTGTCTTTAAAAAATATTAAATTAGACAATGAGATGTAAATTGTTATTATATCAAATGATATGCTAACGATATATCAATAAAACAGTCTTTACAGCTGAAATTTCACGCACAACATTTGATTTGATCGAGTTTAATTCATCAGCCACAAGAATGAAAATGTATCCCAGACCGACAACAATGAACAATAAATTATAAAACTAAAAATACAACGGATAACGATAAAGAGTAAAGAAAGACAGTTACATTATTATGAAACGCAGAATAAGATACGAATTTTATTACATTTACCTTAAATTCCGCATAAATCTGGCATTAAAAATCCATCCGGCATTTGTCTGAAACATATATGATACGATAATAACAACAAATAGCAGTCCGGTCTGCACAAGAAAGCTTAGAGTAAACACAAATACAGGTGTCCGTGAGCAGGATAACGGATAACCGTTAGTGGAAAACGAACGTCCAGGAAACCTTGCCCGACTTCTGCTGCACACAGGGGCGGTAATTATAATTTTCCCCACTCGTCAAACACTGAATTCGCTTTCTTGTAATTGTGTTCAGACCGCCTTGCGCTGCTTTCCATACAATGGTATGAGTGCTGGTCGTTCAGAAAGCAATGGCAAACTACTAAATATACAATTACCAAGAAGTCACAAACAGCCAAAAATGTTGGGGTGTACTTAAACGACTTGTTTAGAATATACAATTAACTTGTAATGTAAATTGTTTTTAACATTATTATATACACTCTTCTGCTGCTTTCTGCTGCTGTTGCTTCTTCTTCTTCTTCTTCTTCTTCTTCTTCTTCTTCTTCTTCTTCTTCTTCTTCTTCTTCTTCTTCTTCTTCTTCTTCTTCTTTTTCTTCTTCTTCTTCTTCTTCTTCTTCCGCACTCTAATAACAGCAGTATTTAGTTTCAGATCTAATATTACTCCCGTACAGTTTTTCTCAGAATGAAGTTGATGCCATGTTTTTGTGTGGGTGTGTGTGTGTGTGTGTGTGTGTGTGTGTGTGTGTGTGTGTGTGTGTGTGTGTCCATTGAACACCTTAGTTTAGGCAAGACTCAGTTCATACGGGAAGTATATCCATATTCTTAGAACATGTTATGCGAAGACGTAAACTGGAAAAGATGACAAGAACTGGAAAGAGATGTAGTGTAAAACCTCGAGAAAAAAATGCTCACTCATCCTCCATCGCAGCATGGAGCAACATTTGTGCTGAAATTAATTGGTGACACATGAGACAAGATGCTGTAGGATTGCATGACGACCAAAGAAAACTGTATGGGGTATAAGGAGAAAACGTGAGCGTCGGCTATTATCTTGGAGCGATATTTCCCAGCATTAAAAAACTTAAAAATCAGTATTTGTAGGCAGCAATTTTTATCAAACGACTGAGCGTAATCTTGCTAAGACATCAACAACAGCGGTAAAATGCTGGTATTGACAGCGATATCCTGTAGATAGGATATGTGGGGAAAAAATGTTTATCAAACATTTTCCGTTTCGCTTTGTTCGTGTATAAATGTTGAAACATTTTTTTATAAACCGATGTATACTATCAATATTTTCCGACTATCAACTTTTCCGAATAGTAAGTAAACAGCTGACTTGCACTTTAATAGTGTGTGAAAACTCAAGAAAAGGAGCAACACACACGCGCGCGGGCGCTCGCGCGCGCACACACACACACACAGGGCGCGCTTATTCCACCAAACATGCGAAAGATTGTTACATATGCTACATCTTTCTGTCCCGTAGAGTTATTACTTGACACACACAAACGTAATAAGGGCATTATTGCAAATAAGAAGACAACAGAGATGGTATGATTTCCGCCGTTTCAAACTGCAATGCATATCTTAAATGATGTTTCTTATTAGTGTGTGTGTGTGTGTGTGTGTGTGTGTGTGTGTGTGTGTGCGCGCGCGCGAGCACGATAATGCGGATACTATCTCAGTTGAATCATCTAAATCTGTAGTTTATTTAATCGTTCTTAAAATATCATCTTCAACATCAAGTTCATGTTTCTCCACAAATCACGTTCTTTGGTGTTCTGGATCAGCTCTGCTGGTGACATTCCTCCATGCCACCGTCTCAGTCCATACAGTATCCGTACAGTATCCTTTCTCTTGGTCGGCCTCTACCTCTCTTCCCCTTGATCTTTCCAGTTGTCACTATATTCTCCAATGCCTCTCTTCTCATCACATGACAAATGAAAGCCGTATGTGTCTTTCTTATTGTTCTAGTCTACTAAACTAAACTTATTGTTCTAGTTTCCTTAACCTCTTTCAGACAATTGTTGTTAGTTACTCTGGCAATCCAATGAATTCGCAACATTCGTCTCAGGAACCACATCTCCGTTGCTTTCAATGTCTCTCTAATTTATTCATTTACATTCCAAGATTCACTGCAATACAGCAAAACTGGTTCAATAAAGCATTCGGCACTCTCCTTCTTACATTCAATGATAGTGACTTATTGCATAAGATAATTTTCATTTTCTGATGTGCAACTTTTGCTTGCTCTATTCTGTTATTTACATATATATTTACTTAAGAGCAAGAGGAAGACACAAAGATAAATACCAGATAAATCCCTAGAAATACCACACCACGTGGCGCAATAATGACAAGAACACAGACCTCATCCACAATTCTGATGTTCATGTGAGATGGCGAATTATGGCGAATGATGATGACCTACTATTACAGGCAAGTTATGGAGATAATTTAATAGAGTAGAATGTTTCCTATACTCATATACTTCAGCAGCCACCGAGATTTCACCATGAACTACCAACACAGTCTCAAGGGATCAGTCTCAAGATGAGGCAGGATGTGTTCCATAATGCACAAAGATTCCTTCTATTTCTTCCTCGTTCGCCCCCAAATCTGCATGTTAAAGTTTCTAATAAACGCATTTTTAAAAAAAAGTTCATTCAGTGGTCCGTATAGTGTTTATCTTCCATGGTTGTTTCTCTTGGCCAGAAGGTTTGCCTAGATATGTCGTATTTCGGACAGTCTTTGAGTATGTTAACTGCTGTCTGCGGCGTCAATCCACATGCGTCCATTCGCCAATCTTGAATTTTATATACATGTGTTTGCGTAATCTATAGCATCACATTCTGAGGCACAGAATCTTGATTTGTTCTGATTTGTTCATAAGGTGGTACATGTAATTGTCTTAAGCTGGTTTTGGTGGCATTGAGTGTTGTTGTTGTTGTTCTTTTTTTTTAAAATAAAAATAGTATGTAACGGATTCATCAGGTTGTTTTCTATTGCTCTTTCCTTAGCTAATCGATCAGCGTTCTCGCTTCCGGGTACTCCACAGTAAGATGGTATCTACTGCAGAGTGACCTTACGCTGGCTGCCAAGTTAAGAAAATAGTGTCCGTAGTATTGGCAATTTCCCAGACAGCAGCGCTTCAAGTACTGATGTTGCATCTGTCAATAGCATCACAGGTTGTGTACCATGGCTGGTATTTAGTAAATTTTAGATAGCATTAACTAGAATCTATATCTATAAAACAGAGTGTATGTATATATGTATGGATGTATGTCCTTTATTTGTTCGCGAACGGCCCATCCGATTGAGATGAAATTTTCTACACGCCTTCCTTTCATTCCATAGCTGCCAACTGTCATAGTTTTTTTTTTTCTTCTTCCTCCTCCTCCCTCCTCCCCCTCCCAAAATACGTACGTAAATATATGATGATGATGATGAAAGAATCCCCGAACCAAAACGCTAGGGAAAGGGACGAAAATGACGTGACTACACAGAATCGTCACACGGCAATCATCATCATCAAGTGCCGTGCCGGCTGGCGTAGGCGTTCATGGCTCTCCGTATATCTCAGTCTTTGGTTTTTTGGATCAACTCTGCTGCTGATATTCCTCCATGCCACGGCAATATCAATAACAATTCATCTTTTTATGTGTAAGGAAGTTATCTACAGTCGTGTAGAAGGGAAGAACTAGACGAGTATGAATTCGGAATGGCGAACTCTCTCCTCCTCTCTTCTCCTCCCTCCTCCTCCCTCTACCTCCTCCCTCCACCCTCCTCCTCTTCCTCCTCCCTCTCATCCCTCTCCCTCCTCCCTCCTCCTTCTCCCTCTTCCTTCTCCCTCTTCCTCTCCCCTCCTTCTCCATCCTCCTCCCTCCTACTCCCTCCGCCTCCTCCGCCTCCTCCCTCATCTTCCCTCCTCCTCCCTCTCCCTTCTCATCCCTCCTCCTCCTGCCTCCCCCCTCCTCCTCCTGCCTCCTTCTCCCTCATCATCCTCCCTCCTCCTTCTCCCTCTTCCCTCTTCCTCCTCCTCCTACCTCCTCCTCCCTCTACCTCCTCCTCCTCCCTCAACCCTCCTCCTCCCTTCTCCTCCTCTTCCTCCTCCCTTTCCTTCCTCCTCCTCCTCCCTCTACCTCCTCCTCCCCCTACCTCTTTCCTCCTCCCTCCTCCTCCTCTTCCACCTCCCTTTCCTTCCTCCCCATCTCATTCTCCCTCCTTCCTCTCCCTCCTTCCTCCTCCTCCTTCCTTCTTCTCCCTCTGCCTCCTCCCTCCTCCTCTCCCCTCCTCCTCCCTCCTCCTCCTTCTCCTCCTCCCTCCTTCTCCCTTCTTCTCCTCCTCTCCCCTCCTCCTCCTACCCTCTTCCCCTCCTCCCTCTCCCTCCTCCATCCTCCTCCTCCCTCTTCCTCCTCCTCCCTCTTCCTCCTCCTTCCTCCTCCTCCCTCTTCCTCCCTCTCCCTCCTCCATCCTCCTCCTCCCTCTTCCTCCTCCTTCCTTCTCCTCCCTCCTCCTCTCTCTTCCTCCTCCTCCTACCTCCTCCCTCCTCCTCTCTCCTCCTCCCTCCTGCCTTTTCCTCCCTCCTC
The DNA here is from genome assembly GCA_963921405.1 of Cepaea hortensis. Taxonomy (NCBI): domain Eukaryota; kingdom Metazoa; phylum Mollusca; class Gastropoda; order Stylommatophora; family Helicidae; genus Cepaea; species Cepaea hortensis. The sequence goes on along the minus strand of OY992888.1, from coordinate 21,119,910 downwards.
CTCCTCCCTCTACCTCCTCCCTCCTCCTCTCCACTCTTCCTCCTACCCTCTTCCTCTTCCCCTCTCCCTCCTCCCTTCACATTCCTCCTCCTCCCTTCACATTCCTCCTCCTCCCTCTTCCTCCTCCTCCCTCCTCCTCCTCATCCCTCCTCCTTCTTCCTCCCTCCTCCTCCTCCTCCCTCCTCCCCCTCCTCCTTCTCCCTCTCCTCCTCCTCACTCCTCCTCCTCCCTCCTCCTCCCTCTACCTCCTCCCTCCTCCTCCCTTCACATTCCTCCTCCTCCCTCTTCCTCCTCCTCCCTCCTCCTCCTCTCTCCGCCTCCCTTCTCCTCCTCCCTCCTCCTCCTCCCTCTACCTCCTCCTCCCTTCACATTCCTCCTCCTCCCTATTCCTCCTCCTCCCTCCTCCTCATCCCTCCTCCTCCCTCCTCCTCCTCTCTCCTCCTCCCTCCTCCTCCTCCCTCCTCCTCATCACTCCTCCTCCCTCCTCCTCCTTCTTCCTCCCTCCTCGTCCTCCATCCTCCCCCTCCTCCTTCCTCCTCCTCCCTCTCCGCCTCCTCCCTCCTCCTCCTTCCTCTACCTCCTCCCTCTACCTCCTCCCTCCTCCTCCCTTCACATTCCTCCTCCTCCCTCTTCCTCCTCCTCCCTCCTCCTCCTCTCTCCGCCTCCTTCCTCCTCCTCCTCCCTCTACCTCCTCCCTCCACCCTCCTCCTCCCTTCACATTCCTCCTCCTCCCCTCCTCCTCTTCCCTCCTCCTCCTTCTCCTCCTTCTCCCTCTTCCTCCTCCCTCTTCCTTCTCCCTCCGCCTCCTCCCTCCTCCTACTCTCTCCTCCTCCTCCCTCCTCCTCCCTCTCCCTCCTCCTCCCTCTCCTCCTCCTGCTCCCTTCTCCTCCTGCGTTCTCCTCCTCCCTCCTTCTCCCTCCTCCTCCCTCTTCCTCCTACCTCCTCCTCGCCTCCTCCTCCACCCTACTCCTCCCTCCTCCTCCTAATCCCTCCTCCTCCCTCCTATTCCTCCCTACTCCTCCTGTCTCCTCCCTCCTCCTCCCTCCTCTTCCCTCCTCCACCTCCCTCTTCCTCCTCCCTCCTCCATTTACCCAAGACAGACAGACAGTCAGACAGATAGTCGGGAACGGGATCTTATATGACTACTTATATAATTTAAATGAGATGCTCTCCACCATGGGCTGGGCCGGGTCAGACAGACAGACAGATAGATAGATAGATAGATAGATAGATAGACAGACAGACAGACAGACAGACAGACAGACAGACAGACAGACAGTCGGGAACGGGAACTTATATGACTACTTATATGAATTAAATGAGATGCTCCCCACCAGGAGTTGGGCGATGCTGGGCCGGGTCAGACAGACAGACAGATAGATAGTCGGAACGGGAACTTATATGACTACTTATATGAATTAAATGAGATGCTCCCCATCAGGGTCTGGGCGAAGACGGGCCGGGTCAGACAGACAGACAGACAGATAGACAGACAGACAGACAGACAGACAGATAGTCGGTAACGGGAACGAGAACTTATATGACTACTTATATGAATTAAATGAGATGCTCCCCACCAGAGTCTGGGCGAAGCCGGGCCGGGTCAGCTAGTTATTTATATTTCCCAGAAGTGTTGCGGTTTAGTGTCAACAAGATGGTCTTGCTAACAGACTCTAAACGTAAACAACTGAAAGTAGTTGCATGAAATACTTTGGTCATATAAAATGTCACAGTGATTTGGAAAGGATCGTTTATTTTTGTTCATTAGCTCGCTTTGAACTCATGCGTAGTCCATACAAGTGGTTCTCAACCTTTTTTGACCCGTGCCCCCTTCACCATATTTTCAGAACGTCATTCCCCCCTTCGTATTTCCTACCTAAAAATTTGGCCTGTGCCTCCCCCCCCCCTCACCATATTTTCAGAAAGTCATCCCCCCCCCCCCTTTTCGTATTTCCTACCTAAAAATCCCCCACCCCCTCCGCTCCTACACAGTATACGTAATAATGGAAGCACATACTAAAACAAGTCTAGACGTCCACATACAATGTGATTTGTGGGTCTAACTACTTTATAAAATGAATTTTAGAAGGGTGAGACGTACAGAACCGTAAAGTATGAAGGGAAAAGCAATATCAAGTAATCGGTTCTTGTGTTAACGCGATCTTGAAATAATCTTCACCCCCCCCCCCCTTTTCCCCTCCCCTCCCATGGAAACCCTAAAATTCCCCCCCCCCCCCTGGAGGGGGGGGATTCCCCACCGGTTGAGAACCACTGATGCAGGGATTGAACCTGTTATATAGGTATCAGCACAACGGAAATATAAGAACGGGCGCTCTTTCACCCATGTCTGCCTCCGTCCACATAAATAACGAGAAGAAATATTATCTAAGGGAGATAATGCATTTGAAATCATTTATACAAAGTGTATCCCCGCAGTTTAGTATTAACGGACAGATGTTGATGATGAATTCAATCTAAAAAAAAAAAAAGAATTCAATATTCACGAAGATTGATTATTAAGACAAATAAACTTGAGGAAAATATTCTGAGGCTTGTAAAAGAATCCGAATATCTGAATAAATAATAATGGAGAGAAGTGTATCGGGATAGTGGAAAAGAGAACGACCGGAGTACAGATGGATTCAAGATGCAGTAGATAATGTATACACGACCCCTACGTAGTTTGGACGCCGGTGTGTTAGGGAAACATTTCCATAGACGGTGAGTCTTCATGGCGAACTGGTTACACTACATGCCTAGCGCCCCGAAGGTCGTGGGTTCAATACCAGGCTACGTCGTTCCGTTCACGAGATTATTTTTCTCGAAGACTCCATGGGATCGTTGCTGGAGCTATAGAGTTCGTGCTCCGTGGAACAGTTTCGACAGGCCGCTCTGCGGAAATATACCAAGCCATATGGGGTAGAACTTGGTGCATTGAAGTAGATTCTCTTGTCTTTAAAATCTGTTAATTTCGAAAGACTGTTATTGAACAGACTTCTACACCGGACAAGCCAGTGGATGTGGATGAGAACCTTGGACACTTCATCTCTTCTTCTTATAGTTCATGACGTGTGACATTTATGATAACTTCTTATAGTTCATGCCGTGTGGCATTGGTGATAACTTCTTATAGTTCATGTCATGTGTCATTGGTGATAACTTCTTATAGTTCATGCCGTGTGTCATTGGAGATAACTTCTTATAGTTCATGCCGTGTGGTATTGGTGATAACTTCTTATAGTTCATGTCATGTGTCATTGGTGATAACTTCTTATAGTTCATGCTGTGTGACATTGGTGATAACTTCTTATAGTTCATGCCGTGTGGCATTGGTGATAACTTCTTATAGTTCATGCCGTGTGTCATTGGAGATAACTTCTTATAGTTCATGCCGTGTGGTATTGGTGATAACATCTTATAGTTCATGCCGTGTGACATTGGTGATAACTTCTTATAGTTCATGCCGTGTGGTATTGGTGATAACTTCTTATAGTTGATGTCGTGTGTCATTGGTGATAACTTCTTATAGTTCATGTCGTGTGGCATTGGTGATAACTTCTTATAGTTCATGCCGTGTGGCATTGGTGATAACTTCTTATAGTTCATGTCATGTGTCATTGGAGATAACTTCTTATAGTTCATGTCATGTGTCATTGGAGATAACTTCTTATAGTTCATGCCGTATGGTATTGGTGATAACTTCTTATAGTTCATGCCGTATGGTATTGGTGATAACGTCTTATAGTTCATGACATGTGGCATTGGTGATAACTTCTTATAGTTCATGACATGTGGCATTGGTGATAACTTCTTATAGTTCATGACATGTGGCATTGGTGATAACTTCTTATAGTTCATGCCGTGTGGTATTGGTGATAACTTCTTATAGTTCATGACATGTGGCATTGGTGATAACTTCTTATAGTTCATGACATGTGGTATTGATGATAACTTCTTATAGTTCATGACATGTGGCATTGGTGATAACTTCTTATAGTTCATGCCATGTGGCATTGGTGATAACTTCTTCTTATAGTTCATGCCGTGTGGCATTGGTGATAACTTCTTCTTATAGTTCATGCCGTGTGGCATTGGTGATAACTTCTTCTTATAGTTCATGCCGTGTGGCATTGGTGATAACTTCTTCTTATAATTCATGCCGTGTTTCATTGGTGATAACTTCTTATAGTTCATGCCGTGTGGCATTGGTGATAACTTCTTCTTATAGTTCATGTCGTGTGGCATTGGTGATAACATCTTCTTATAGTTCATGTCGTGTGGCATTGGTGATAACTTCTTCTTATAGTTCATGCCGTGTGGCATTGGTGATAACTTCTTCTTATAGTTCATGCCGTGTGGCATTGGTGATAACTTCTTATAGTTCATGCCGTGTGGCATTGGTGATAACTTCTTATAGTTCATGCCGTGTGGCATTGGTGATAACTTCTTATAGTTCATTCATGCTGTGTGGTATTGGTGATAACTTCTTATAGTTCATGCCGTGTGGCATTTGTGATAACTTCTGTTCACAGCCGTCTGTCTGGTGTACTGGCAATCATTTCTTATACTAATGTTCCTTCATGCCATGATGTCAAACTGCTCTAGCAATATTCTCGCTTGATCTCCCGCTGTCTCCCCTCTCCCCCCCCCCCACCCCAGATTTCCCTTTGCAACAACATACTCCAGCTTTCCTCTTCTCATGACATGTCCAACAGTTTAGGCCTTATTCTGATGGTAGTAACCAGTTCACTTTGTGAGTTAACTTCTTTCAAGATGTCTAATTCTTTCTATCCGTTCAGGGTGTTCTCGGTATTCTTCTATAAAACCACATCTCCGCAGCTTCCACATAATTCCTCGCTTGTCTACTAAATGTCCATAATTCTCTTCAGTACACAAGAAATGGCTCACAATTCTCTTAATAACTATACAAAATCTAGAGATGTTATCTAAGGGAGATAATAATAGGTTAAAATATCTTGTATAAACTATACCCCAGATTACCTTCCCTTTCTCAGCTATAGTGTTTTTTTTTATTTGTTGCCTCAATATAAAATTCAATATCTCAGTAACCAACTGAGGGAAAATGATGAGATTTAGTATATAACCTTATCATTATGTCCACCCAACAAAAAAATTTTTGTTCTGGAGATTTTAAAGCAGATTTCAAAGTTAGTTTATATGCGGTATATTAATTACGACTTAGAGATTACGTCCATGATTTTAACAGTATTAAAGCTTCATCAAGACACGTCCCCACATTTGTTAAAATTTTCACGTGATTTCCGTTTTGAAAGAAACAGCGCGAAGATTCAGAGGTGTCTCCAAATGGGGGTTCTTTCATGAAACGTGATTATATAATTGAACTAGCTGACAAGGCCCGGCTTCTGGCGGCGATCTATCTATCTATCTATCTATCTATCTATCTATCTATCTATCTATCTATCTATCTATCTATCTATCTATCTATCTATCTATCTATCTATCTATCTATCTATCTATCTATCTATCTATCTATCTATCTATCTATCTATCTATCTATCTATCTATCTATCTATCTATCTATCTATCTATCTATCTATCTATCTATCTATCTATCTATCTATCTATCTATCTATCTATCTATCTATCTATCTATCTATCTATCTATCTATCTATCTATCTATCTATCTATCTATCTATCTATCTATCTATCTATCTATCTATCTATCTATCTATCTATCTATCTATCTATCTACCTACCTACCTACCTACCTACCTACCTACCTACCTACCTACCTACCTACCTACCTACCTACCTACCTACCTACCTACTACCTACCTACCTACCTACCTACCTATCTATCTATCTATCTATCTATCTATCTATCTATCTATCTATCTATCTATCTATCTATCTATCTATCTATCTATCTATCTATCTATCTATCTATCTATCTATCTATCTATCTATCTATCTATCTATCTATCTATGTGTGTTTGGCTGGGTGGTTGGGGTGTGTGTGGGTGGGAGGGTAGATGAGAGATGCATGTGTTGATGGGCGCGTGGGTGATGTGTGGGTGTGAGTGGTTGATGGATGAGTACGTGAGTGGGTGGATGTGTGTGAGAGATGAGTGTATGGGTGGGAGAGGTGTGTAGTTGTGAGAAGATGTGTGTGAGCGGCGAATGTGTGTGGGTGGGGTATATGTGGGTGGCGGGGTGTGTGTGGGTGGGAGGTGTGTGTTTTTGGGTTATGGGTGGGGGATATGTGTGGGCAGGTGGGGAGATGTGTTTATGGGTGAGGATGTGTGTATAGGTGGGGATGTGTAGTTGAGAGGTGGCGAATATTGGGTGGGTGAGTGGGTGTAGGTTGGCTGATGTGTGTGTGGGTGGGTGGGGAAAATTGTGAGAGTGCGAGATATGTGTGGATAGGTGCGGGATGTGTGGGTTGGCGGGGGTATGTGTGTGTGTGTGTGTGTGTGTGTGTGTGTGTGTGTGGTTTCTTCTTCTTCTTCTTCTTCTTCTTCTTTTTTTTCTTCTTCTTCTTCTTCTTCTTCTTCTTCTTCTTCTTCTTCTTCTTCTTCTTCTTCTTCTTCTTCTTCTTCTTCTTCTTCTTCTTCTTCTTCTTCTTCTTCTTATTATTATTATTATTATTGGGGAAATGTGTGTGGGTGGGGGATCAATGGGTGTGTGGCGGCATGTATGTTCGGCTGATTCTGTGTGAGTGCGTGGAGGTATATGTGGGTGGGTGGGGGAGGTTTGGGTGGGGGATGTGTTGGTGGCTGCGGGATATGAGGGTGGATGGGGGATGTGTCTCACAACATTAAAATATGCACCGTTTATGTTTACAACTTTCATTTGATAATGTTTTTTGTTTTGTGTTTTCTCATGTGAATGTATCATGCGTAATATGCATTGTTTATGCTTACAAAATCCATTTGACAATGTTTTTTTCCCTATGTTAATGTAACATATACATTTGATGAATGAAAGATGAGAGATTGAAAGGGCCAAATGTAAGACGGGCCTGCGTGCCCAATTTGTTACCCTTTTAAAATAAAGTTCGTTCGTTTGTTCGTTCTATCTGTCTATCTAATCTACCTCTCTGCCTGCCTGCCTGCCTGCCTGCCTGCCGGCCGGCCGACCCACCCACCGACCGACCGACCGACCGACGGACCGACCGACCGACCGACCGACCCAGCAAGCCAGCCAGCGATCCACGCACCCACCCACCCACCTACCTTTCTGCCTACCTACCTACCTACCTACCTACCTACCTACCTACCTACCTACCTACCTTTCTGTCTGTCTGTCTGTCTGTCTGTCTGTCTGTCTGTCTGTTTGTCTGTCTTGTCTGTCTGTCTGTCTGTCTGTCTGTCTGTCTGTCTGTCCGCGGTATTAAATATTGATAAAAGTTACTGGAAAAAACGTCGGGACCATGTGTTGAAAGAGGAAGAGGAGTACTGGAGAAAGGATGGATTGAATTTTATGCAACCGAGAGCAATCATCAACCTACTGGAATCGTCCGACACAGATTAAGGTCTGAGCAGATCGCAGACATTAATCTACGCACACACTTACTGGGATATTTTGCTCCAACTATTCAGACGAATTGCAGGCCCTAAACATTACAGCATCAGCAACAGCTGAAGAAACAAGAAGGAAATGAAAAATAAGGTAAGTGACACATGCCTGTGGTCATTGGCATTAAGGTGAGTGGCCGTACAATATAAACAGTTCACGAGATAAAATAGGGCGGATAGTAAGTCCCCCAGAGGGCGAAAATGAGAAGACAGTAATTGAAAGGGGGAGCTGAGAAGAAGTCAGCTGGCTAAAATAATGGTGAGGCAGACAGTGAGGTTGTATGTTGTGTGTGAAGCATTGTTTTAAAAGACATGGACAAAGATTGACGGGAGTCAGTTGATGTTTGGACTCCAAACTGAGGGGAGTTGAGTTGAGACCGGACTAGAAGGAGGTCGTGGTCGGAGAAAGTGGAAAATTGTGACGGAGTGAGGAAGAAACTCCGCACTGTGGGTTCCAGGGATAGTGAGTGGAATTCGAGACCCAGAGTGGGTTACTTTGAGTCGGGCCTAGAGGGAGGCTAGTATACCTGTCGTGTGGGACGAGATTTAGTAGGCATGAGAGGCAGTGTTATTCGAAGTGTTCCATTGGGATGGAGATATATTCTTAGAGAATCATTGTTCCTGGATTTAGATGTTACATGTGTCTGTGTTAATTCAGAATTAAAGGAATATTATGTGCGCAAATTAACTCTTGTTCACTGACTGGTGTTTGGTTGTGATGCATCTTGGTTAATCTGTTGTGCAACATCACATTTACAAGGACATACCCTAGACACAACTATAGCCACTCTATCTGTCACTCTGTCATCATTTACTTTGTGACAGACGAGGAAGTGCGGGCTCGTCAATCATATAATTCGGTATATGGATTTACATCAGTATGAATCAGTTCGTAAGTGTATCAACATGGTTTTCCAAGTTCAACCCTGTGGAAGTGAGTAGACAACGGTCAGACTGGGTGTGTGTCAGATAAATTAACGCAGACAGTTCAAGGGAGGATACGTGTATCACCACTGTCACGGGACGACGAAGACAGTATTCCAAACCAAAGCTATTTCACGAGAAAGCCACCACAGGTAAAACCATTGCCCACCCGGAGGGGGAAAGGGGACAGTGGGGGGGGGGGGGTTACGTACAGTACACGGACAAGGGTGCGCTGCGGAGAGAATCGTCTGGCGGACAGCGGGCGAATTATTTTGGACACGAGATTTTTGCGAGTTCAGGTGAACTTGAGAACAGTGAGTGTTGGTGTGGGACGGAAAAGTTTCCACAGTTGATGTCAGTTGACAGACAACTCGTTTCCCTATTACCAGTGTCCCTCGCCATTAGGCAAATCGTTTCTGACTTCTGAGGTACTGTACAAGTAATTCACGTCCACAAGTCAAGGACAGGGCATTAGCATTGAATTCACTTCATATGATATATCACTCTACAACTTGCTCCTGCCGAGATGTAGAGAAATATGCCAGGCAATACATCGTGCAGCCCACAGTTTACGCTCTCTTTGTTTAAATATTCTTGCTTGTTGACAATATTATGCTAACGCTTAGAGATATAGCGGTACTGAAGTGTAAATAAAGGTCGGGGTTTCTACTGATCAAGACAGCTTTTCATGTTTTCAATGTTTTACTTTTATTTAGAGTAATTTTTATTTTATATATTAGAAAGTTTGTCATCATCACTATCATCATCATCATCATCATCATCATCATCATCATCATCATCATCATCATCATCATCATCATCATCATCATCATCATCATCATCATCATCATCATCATCATCATCATCATCATCATCATCATCACTATCATCATCACCACCACCACCATCATCATCATCATCATCATCATCATCATCATCATCATCATCATCATCATCATCATCATCATCATCACAATGTGCCTTGCTCATACACATGAGCGGTCATGATAGCCATCTCACATGATCACCAGAGTCGTGGATAAGCTCCGTGTTGCTGTCTCTACCATGCCATGTGGCCAATCCATCCAGATATTTAGGTCTCTGCCTTCTCCTCTCAATCTTGCCGGTCGTCACCAGGTTCTCCGGTTAAAATGTGTGTACATAAGTAATATTAGAACGAGTGTTCCTTTATCATGAAATGAGACGAGTGGAGTTGGAAAACACAGTGAAATATCAGTGGCAGAAGAAGCAAGGATTGACGGAGAGAAATGATACTGGTGGCAAGCGACGTAGCATGGAGGAATATCATCAATATAATTAAAACAGGATTCCAGGGACCCACATCTATGGAGATCCAGGAACCCCTACGCCAGTTAGCAGAGCGCATGATGATGATATTGTGTATTTACAAGGTGTTTGCAGTCCACACTTGCCTGTGTTTGTGTGTTTACAATATGTTGCCGCCTGCTCCTGTCTGTTTATGTAAGTTGCTGCGTGTTCTTTTGTTGTAAAGACTTCAATAAACGTTTATTTTGTGGCAACAGCAAATGAAGCAGGAGCTACAGCCTTGTTTCTTGGCTTGGACACAGTTCTCTCACGGAAACCATTTCTGAATCTTTTGAAGACAACTTTAAAGTGACTCATTCTTCCTGTACGAGCTGTCTTCCTCATCACGACCTTCTTGGACTAATTATAACGCCTTAAGCTTGGGCTTGGGTTTGCACATCTGGCTAAAGTTTTCTTGCGAATATTGAAGCTCTCTGTCCACACGTCCGACAGAAGGTGTAGGTTTTGTTATGCCTTTTACCACAACTGGACGTGCCATTCGCCATCTTCCTGTCTAATGTAGTGGATAGGCTGTTGAGTTGTTAAGGCCCTTGGAGTGTTTTTGCTTCTGACAACGATTTTCTTACAGATTTTCCTCATTTTTGGACTGGTAGTAGGCGGTTCTAAGTTAAGTGCGTGGAGCGACACTGTCAGCTGTGGATTTTGTGTGGAATGCTTTTACATCTGTCAGCGGTGATTTGTATTGTGAACTGCAGAAAAATCATAAAAATTGTGAATGGCTGGTGGCTGAACTATCTGGTTTTGCCTTATGCGTGTCCAACTGCTGGTTTTCTAGTGACTGCCGCAATTAAAATCTGAAAACAGCAGGCGTTGGCGCAATTTAGGTAGATAATATATTCGCCGGAATATGTGAAATAAGACACAGTGAAGATCACCATATTTGTTGTTTTTAATTTAAGAAAAAAAATGTAAAAAAAAAAAAAAAATTAAAATATTAGTAATATATAAAACATACAACAAAGGATACATAAATTGAAAATGTCATAAACATTATCATAATGAATTACACTACAGGAAAACTGTGTCCATGTGGGTAATTCTCGTTCGGCTATAACAAATTTATTTTTTAGAAAGCTCGCGGTTCCCAGAGGGGACAGAGCCGCCCCATTAGGTTACACGTCCCTGTGTGTCGGGTGATCATTAGAGTTTGGCTTAGAAGATGACACGTATCTACATCATAACTAATCTCCGGACTTTGAATGTTGCATATTTAACCAACAAAGTGAGGTTACAAAATGAAAACAGAATGCATTGTTACAATTTTAAAAGGAAGGTGATGTATTTGTCGGAATGTTAAAGTAAAACACAGTGAAGATCAAGATCTATTTATTAATTTAATCAGAAAAATATATATTTAAACAGAAAAAGATAGCATGCACAGAACATAGATACAATCAACAATGAAGACTTGAATATTTCATAAATATTGAATACTGTTTCTTCATAATTATATAATCATATATATATAATGACATATAATCAGATTGCTACTGGAACTATTAGTGTTGGAACTCTTCACTGGCTGCTGGGGATGGAGGCGGAGCGCTTATGGGAATGTCCCGAGTGCTGTGATGTCGGTTCCTAAATCAATCAATCAATCAATCAATCTTCATAATTATCAACAAGGGCAACAACAATGGTTTTTGTAATAACTTTTTGTCATCTCTGTGTTTTATTTCACTAATTCATTTTCGCTGTGCTTGTCTATTTATTACATCAGTGGTTCTCAACCGGTGGGAATACCCCCTCCCCCCCCCCATGAGGGAATTTTAGGGTTTCCGGGAAAGGGGGAGGGGGATGGAGACCACAGATTGGCAGACTCAAACTGGCTCCAGGACCATACAAAATGCGATCGTTCCCCTTTCTTTAAATATGTGTGAGCGCGCGCGCGCGCGTGTGTGTGTGTGAACGCGCGTGTGTGTGTAGGAGGAATAACATTTTGGTAAATGGGGGGGGGGGGGGGGGGGGAAGGACATTCTGAACATATGGTGAAAGGGTGCATGGGCCAAAAATGTATTACATTCTGATATCAGCACTCAATTTGTATATACATGCATTACTTACGAAAATTTATTCCATCGAGAACTTATTCAGAAGTTTCCAATATAGGTTATTCTTCTATGTGCATTGTGAGCACATGCTCCTGACTGCAATCCTATTGAAGTTACATCATAGAGAAAAATGGTATATTATGTCCTCTCAAATGTCAGAAAGCGTTGTATTCCACGTTAATTCTGTGAACTCTAGTCTCTGCCCATTTGTTTCCTCTAAGACGACAATTGATCCCCCAAGCCAGAACTAATTTAACAACCGTTTTAAGTTTCACATCGAAGCAATAAATGTCCAAACCTTCCACAGTGACACGTGCTTCCTCTGTATTGGCAATTCACCCGATGCATTCGGAACCCTATTCTATATCTATGTGCTTGGCCGTGCTATAGATTTTCTCAGTATAATGCTAGTCTTCGAAATGATGTCCCTTAAATGTTTTTTTCTTTAAAATAGCCATCGATTGTGGTTTAAAAAAAAAAAAAAAAAACTGCACAAGATGAACGAATACTATTTTTATTTTATAAATATAAACTACTTTAAAATAATGACATCAACTATCAACTTCAACAATCTACTATAGTTTAACCCTTCTAACTTTTAACTTCAGCATATTCGTTAATTAGGGAAGTATAGTCTAGAGTGGTAGCCAATGTAGATTCAATAGAAATTAACGACAGAATTCTAAGTTGTGTTTGGCTTATTGAACTTCTTAAGTAGTGTTTTATTAAGTTTAATTTAGAAAAACTTCTTTCCCCACTAGCTACAGAGACAGAGAGTGTAAATACAATTATTCGGATACAAAAGTAATTAAGTTATTTTATCACAAATAATTTAAAACATCCAAAGGTTTCCTAGCATTCGAGATACATCACGAAATTCTTCTTGAAGATCATTTGCATGTATATCTGATTCATTTGCGACCGAAAATATTCAATGGAGACTGGTACAATACTTTTCCAGCTTTTTCTCATCTATATCCTTGAGTTTTAAACTCCATATACAACTGAAAAGTCAGGTCTTAGTCAGATATGACTGAGCTACCGTATGACAGTAGACGCTACTACCTGCTTGCTGTCAGCGCCGAATGTTGGGCGGCGCTTACCAAACCCGACACCCCACATTGTGCCAACGGCTACGGGCGGAAGAGCGCAATTGGGAGGGTACTAGCCTTATCCTGGTGCGAGGAAATGCAACCCAAAGACAAAATAAGTCGTGGCAGGGCAGACCAGGCCCTAAGCCTTGGTTGGCAGCTGGTCTAGGATCGAAGCTCCGACAGGCGGACAGTTAGAGCATTGCTTTGCTGATCCGGCAGCTTCTGCAGCTTGTCTTGTTCCAGATGTATAGGTGTTAACTTTCCTCTAGAGTGAACTAGGCAGGCCGAGAGAGGGATCATGCTGCATGGGCAACACATGGTTTCTTTATTTTAGCCCAGGCTTTGTGCTATGGAGAGGCAATAACTCCATCCCTGGTCTTAACCGGTCTCGGAATCAAAGCGAGAGGCAACTGTTACGGGTTATAAGTCCTTGTCAGTTGGCGTAGACATGGGGCGCCACGCGTTGCCTCTGACGGTGGGAGACACCTACAGGTGTCACTGATCAGCTACCGCCCGCCTCAAGCTGGGCAGCCCCGGCCAATTGGGTGCTGATTCGCCACAGTCTGCCTGCTTCAATGGGTGCTTGGGGCTAGGACAAAATCTGAATCGCAGGCTGTAAAACCAATGCACCAGATACTAATAAAAAGAATAATAGAAACCTCAAGCTACGGCTTGCAACCTGGAACGTGAGAACCATGTGTCCAGGATTTTCCACTGACTTGACAAATATTGACGATGTGAGATAAACGGCTGTGATTGATGCTGAACTCAATCGTCTTAACATTGATATTGCTGGCCTGCAGGAGACTCGCCTCGCTGAGGAAGGGTCACTCAGGGAAAACAATTACACCTTTTTTTGGAAGGGAAGAGTGCAGGCAGAAAAATGGCAACACGGTGTGGGCTTTGCAGTGAAGAATTCGCTACTGGGAATGAGTGATATCCCAGCTGGAGGTAATGAAAGATTATTATCACTGCGCTTGGCAACCTCTTGTGGATTTGCCACCATTCTCACTGCATATGCACCGACACTCACTTCCTCTGATGATGGGAAAGATACATTCTATGAGCAGCTAGACTCTGCGATCAAGGCAGTTCCAAAATCCGACTACATTTACACGGTGATTTCAATGCTCGTGTGGGCAAGGACTCGAGTTCATGGCCAGTATGCCTTGGAAAATACAACGTCGGTCACATGAATGATAATAGGCAAAGGCTGCTGGAGCATTGCACTAGAAATGACCTATGTATTAAAAACTCCTTTTTTAAAACAAAAGAGATGCATAAGGTCACATGGAAACATCCAAGATCCGGCCATTGGCATCAGCTGGACTTCATTATCACACGGAGACAACATCTGAACCATACATCATTAACTCGAAGTTACCACAGTGCTGACTGTGATACAGATCATTCTTTGGTTGTTGCAAGGGTTAGACTGAGACCAAAGAGAATCTACACAGCTAAACACAAGTCTAGCCCCAGGATTAATATTATTAACACTCACGATCCTGGAAAGTGCTTTGAATTTCAACAGCAACTTGAGGACGCTTTCAATGATACATCAGAAAATTGTATAGTAAATGATAAATGGAGTAAACTTAAGGAAACTATTTATAAAACAGCGGTAGGGGTTTACTGCACTGTGGATCATAAGAGGCAGGACTGTTTTGCGGGAAACAGCCAGATACTGCAGCCCTTGATTGATAAAAAGAAGATAGCTCTCTTAAGAAACAAGGAAAGACCAACGCGTAACACTCTGAGTGAGCTGAAGCAAGCGAGGAAGGATGTACAAAAGGCTGCCAGGCAGTGTGCGAATGACTATTGGATCAAGTTATGTGAGTCCATTCAAATCGCAAGTGATAAGGGAAACATCAGAAGCATGTATGATGGGATAAAGAAAGCCTGTGGTCCAATGATCAAAAGAAGTGCACTGCTGAAAACCTTGACTGGAGAAATCATCACTGATAAGAAACAGCAGATGGATAGATGGGTCGAGCACTATTTAGAGCTTTACTCAAGTGAGACCAAGCTGGCGGATGATGCCCTCCACGCCATAGAGGCCTTGCCAACTCTTGACCACCTGGACACACTTCCCACTATAACAGAAGTTAAGTGTGCTATAAATGAGCTTGCATCTGGCAAGGCTCCAGGTAAGGATGGGATTCCAATAGAGGTGATCAGGAGTGGGCAAGACACCCTCGCTCTACAGATCCACCAGCTAATAGAGCTATGCTGGCAAGAAGGACAAGTCCCACAGGATTTTAAAGATTCAAACATCATAACGCTGTACAAGAACAAGGGAGATCGGAGCGACTGCAACAACTATAGGGGTATCTCACTTCTGTGTATTGTTGGAAAAGTATTTGCCAGAATTGTCCTGCGCAGACTTCAAGTCCTGGGAGATCAAGTCTACCCCGAATCACAGTGCGGCTTCCGTCAGAACCGGTCTACCATTGATATGATATTGTCATTGCGACAGATGCAAGAAAAATGCCGGGAACAAAATCAGCCACTGTTTATTGCCTTCATCGACCTCACAAAGGCATTCGATTTGGTCAGTCGTGAGGGTCTGTTCAAAGCACTAAAGAAGATTGACTGTCCACCAACTCTTCTGTCCATTGTGGAATCGTTCCACACAGGCATGAAGGGTATAATCAAGTTTGATGGCTCAACTTCAGAAGAGTTTGAAATCAAGAGTGGAGTTAAGCAAGGTTGTGTACTAGCCACCACCCTCTTTGGGATATACTTTTCACTTCTACTGAAATATGCCTTTAGTGATCAGGATGAAGGTATATACATTCACTCACGCTCAGATGGTTGCCTCTATAATGCTCAGAGATTGAAGGCCAAGACCAAAATTAGCAGGGTACTAATCAGAGTGTTGCTTTTTGCGTATGATGCTGCGATTACGACCCACTCTGAGGAAGAATTACAACATCTACTATCTGCATTCTCTAATGCTTGTTCTGAATTTGGTTTAACAATTAACAAAAAGAATACACAGATTATGTCACAAGGTGCACATGGTGTACCATCAATCTTTATCGACGACGCCGAACTGGAGATAGTAGACCATTTTACATATCTTGGATCAGAGGTAAATAGCAAATTATCCCTCGATCAGGAAATCAACATCAGGATTGGCAAGGCAGCAACAACAATGAACATGTTAGCAAAAAGAGTCTGGGAGAACAGGAAGCTTACTGCCAAAACAAAAGTCCTCGTCTACCAAGCCTGTATCCTTAGTACTCTTCTTTATGGCAGTGAAACCTGGACAACTTACTCACGCCAAGAGAAACGTTTAAACAGCTTTCATATGCGGTGTCTGCGAAGAATACTTGGTATTAAGTGGCAAGACAAAATCACAAATACTGAAGTATTGGAAAGATCAGGTTGTGTGACGGTGTATTCCATGCTCAGTCTTCGTAGACTTAGATGGATAGGACACGTTAGGAGGATGGATGATGGTAGAATACCAAAGGACATCTTTTTTGGTGAATTAAAGACGGGTAGGAGATCTCAGGGTCGGCCTCTACTACGATACAAAGATGTGTGTAAGCGGGACATGATTGATACAGGCATAGATAATGCACAATGGGAGCACGTCGCCGCTGAACGTGTTGCATGGAGGGCAACTATCCATCCATCCATCATGTGCCATGCCGGTAAGCGTGGGCGGTCATGTTCTGCCATCTCACTCGATCACCAGAGTCGTGGATCAGTTCCGTGTTTCTGTCTCGACCATGCCACAAGGCCAAGCCATCCAGATACTTGTTTCTAGGTCTTCCCCTTGGTCTGTTCCCCTCGATCTTACCAGTTGTCACCAAGTTCTCCAAATCATTTCTTCTCATAACATGTCCAAAAAATTGTGACTGTCTACGTCTAATGTCTCTAATCAGTTTACGATCTTCATTTGTTTCTTGAAGGACTTGTTCATTAGTCTTTCTGGCTGTCCATGGTATTCTTTGCATTTTCCTCAGAAACCACATTTCTACAGCCATCAGAAGTTTTTCAGCGTGGCTGCTCATTGTCCAAGCTTCACATCCATATAAAAGTACAGGTTCTATGTAGCACCTTAACACTCTTTTTCTCGTTTCAATTGACATCTTTTTATTGGTCAGTATGTTTTTCATCTTGCTAAAAGCTACTTTTGCCATGGCGATTCTTGTTCTAATCTCTTCCAGGCATCTCCCATCAGATGTTATCACTGTTCCGAGATAATTGTACCTATTCACTTGTTGAAGAATATTCCCATTCACTTGTATATTACACTGTGGTATTTCGTTCTTCCTAGTGACGACCATAATCTGTGTCTTTTTTCAATTTAATTCTAACCCTTGTTGTTCACTGTGTGTAACAACCGCATCTACTAAATTTTGCAGGTCCTGTTCATTGTCTGCAATTAATACTGTATACTATCAGAAATGGAATAAAGACAAAGGAGAAAATGATTGCAGATAAAGCACACACAGAGCGTGAGAGACGTAAGATGGTGCAAAATGGTGGAAATGACCATGTTTTCACATGCACCTACTGTGGGCAAACATTTGCAGCAAGAATTGGCCTTACCAGCCACACTCGCCACCGCCATGGATCGTAGTTATTGCCATATGACAGTTATTAAGCCTTTTTGAAGCACAATGTACCAAACTATCGTCTGTCAAGACGGAAAGGTGCCAATGTATGTATACAACTGAAAATTTTTGCTATAGGTTCCCAGAAGCGTGAATCGTTCATTCAGAGAATTAAGTGTAATTTCCAGAATATAATTGGAAAATTTTATTTTAAATTTATTCTGCCCTGTTAAGCGTTCATAGACAGCTTCTTCATAGTCAAATTGACGCTTTTTCATTCTGGCTCTAACTTCACTTTCAGCAGGAAATTCTGTACGGCATTCAAGATTCTCTGCAATCTCTTTAGCAGCAATTTTCATGTGATCATATCCAGAGTATTTATAACTTTTCTCTTTCTGTATGGTTTCTGATAATATCCTTGCAGTATCTGACACATTTATAGTTAAAGATTGCAGTAGCTTCGAGACTGAATTTATTTCAAATAAAATATATTATGCCAAAGAATTACACCGCAAATAAGCTTGTAATTTTACATATGTTTGGCCAACCATCTTACTTTAACTTTAGTTTCTGCATCTCTGTTGACGTCTTCTATTATTTGAAATAATGCATCATAGAATTCCCAACCTGGAAATTTAACCCGGTCAAGAAATGCCAGCATAAGTTGGATGTGTCGGCCTAAACGGCGCAAGAACGCAGCTGTGTTGTACACAGGCACAACGCAATCACGTCCGAAAAAAAAAAAAAAACACACAACTCAGGATGAACGCAGAAGAAGAAGAATTCGCAAAGTTGAAGTCGTAAAGATTTTAACGAATCTACTCTACTTGATTACCTAGTGGCACTCGATGGTTTTAGAGTTAATTGTGAAACATAGTTTATTTAGCACTTCCCAACACTTTGTAGAACCATAAATAAAAAGTGTACAGTTTTTGTACAATAGAAAAATAGTTGTTGTTCCTGTAGAAGGCCGGTGTCTCTGGTCTAGAGGTTATACGACTTTCTCCGTAATCTCGTATACTCTCGTAAGTAACGTGACGTTGCGCGAGAATTGATAGCGGTTCTCTCCGCGTCGGTAACTTACGGGGCATTGAGCCGGTCGCTCAGAAAGCAATGGAAAACTACTGAGCGTAATCTTGCCATGAAATCGACAATCAGCTGAAAGATGCTGATGTTGACAGCGATGTCTTGTAAAGGATTTGCGAAAAATAAAATCTGTAGAAGAAGACGCGGTATGATTCACAACTACCGGTAGGTATAAAGAATGACATGGCACATAAGACACCATTGGATATTTTTCAAGTATTCTAGTTTGTACACCCTTTCTTACTCCTTTCATATTAGCTCCGTTGTTATAGCCTTGTCCTCTATACCACTTTAACTCAAAACCTAACTTCTCCAAATGTGTCAGAATAAGTTCTGTCAAATCCTCTTCTGTTGAAACACTAGCTTAAAGAAAAAAGAATAAAAAAATTCTTCATTTTCATATTTATTTTGAATGGACTTAAAAGCCACAAGTCTTATAGTTCATGAGAGCTCTTCAACATGACTTACGTCTGGGTTACAATTGGCGATTATCGAAAAATATTTTGCGTTTTGTTATTTCGACAACTTTGCTTAAAATTACATTTTCCATCAAATGTATCGTTGCATCCTTTATATTATTGCTTGGATCACTTTGAACTCTCCTGATATGTTCTTCCATCACTGGACCAACTCAGAAAGCATCTCTACCAACTTTACGAAGTTTCAGTTATTAGGTTGAAACGAATGTTAAGTTGTTCCACGAAATGCTAAGCATTGCGAGGCCAATAGCCTAATTATTGACATGATTCTTTTCAGAAATCCTCTACAATGCTGAATTTCCATATCAATAATTCATTAATATTCAGCGTCAATAGTGTTTTTCTGCTTTAATCGAACGTCCAATTATTTCCGTGCTCTAAAAGCATTTTTGTGATTTACAGACTTTGCATGCACTGTGAGGGCTCTTATAAGATTTCCCCAGTCAGAATGGTCTGTTTTGAGCCAGTCACTAATAGCAGATGAATGATCAAATAATATTTAAAAAAATAAAAACGATATCATTTGTTACTGAGTAAATCAACCAATTTCTCTCAACGACTTCAGTATTGCTCAACATTTTCAAATAATGCGAGGGCGAAAATCTACGCCTTTCGTTATTAATAGGAAACTCGAATTCTTTATTTTGATGTGGACCCCTCTCAAACAGTAGTTGACGAGTTTCAGATGACATGTAAATCCAAAGCAGTTAGTGTTGATTTGTATGTGTACGGCACATCTAAACAGGACCTTTGTACTAAGAATTCATTCATAACATAGCTCAGCTTTCTTCCTTGTTCCTCTTTCTTTAAGCATTTCGTGTTATATTGACTTCCAGACAATTTTTGGTTTCTCTCTCTATCACATACAGAACGCAAAAATAGCCCAATATGACATAAATAGCTCTCTATCTCTGTTAACGTTTTCTATCACACACAGGCACAAGTTCCGCACATGATATATACCCAGTCCATGCATTTGCAACTTGTAAATTCCTTTCCCTATTGTCATAACGTAATCATATTCAGCGATACTAAGTTACCACAATTGCTGTAAAAAACAATAATTCTTACACCTGATCAACTTTTTAAACACAAAATGAATTAGTTTAAATGCAAAAAATATTATACTGATACAAATATATTGTATATCTGATTTACTGACTTAAACACAGCACAGCCACTTGCCATTTCTTGAGACAAACTGAAAATAAAATCAAATATTATCAATAATTGTAAGCTCAAAGCAGAACTATCAACACGTAAGAAGTGCAGTTGTCTTTTGTAATAATTGTTGCCTCAGCTTTGAGGAGCGGCCGCGCGGTATATTACAAATAAAAATAATAACTTCGCGCTGTCAGTTAAAAGTCTTTCGGCGAGCGCTCGCCAATGATGCACCTGCACCACCAGACACCGAAATCAAAGGGTATAGAAAGCGCTAAGGCAGAGGCGTGAGATAAATCATAAATCTTATACATCAATATGGGAATAACATTGACCAATATAGAAAAGCGTTGAGTAAAGATTTGTAATTATTGAATAGTTCACATTTTATTTTGATTTCGCTGCTTATACCGCCCCCTTATGGTGCCGACTGATGCCACCGCCTCTCTGTATCATAACACAACACGGCACCGCTCTGTCTATGTGTATGGACTATGCTTAAGTTCAAAAGTGAGCGAATGCAAAAAAAAAAAAAAAAACCTTGGCAATCCAAGTGTTCACAATATTTGTCTCGTAGCTTCACATTTCCGTTGCCTAAGAGCTCTTCCCGAATTCTTCTTTTACATTCCGCGTTTTATTGTCATACATTAGAATAGGTTTGATAAACTTTCCACTACTCTCCTACTGACACAGTAGCAACATATCATGAGAACATGTAAGAATACTTATAAAACAATAGGTGAAGAGAAGAAGCAGGAACAGGTCTATATATCAACATTCATTCAGTAGAGACGCCATATCTTGCTATCCCTTGAGATCATGCGCCAGTTTGTCATAGAAACTCTTCTTGACCTCCTCATCTCCCTCATCTTCCGGGCCAGGATAAGGCAGACAGGTGTTGGTTTTAATGTAACGGAGAAGCTCCACGTCCAGTTCCCTGTTGGGAATGTCCTCCTTCAGAAGGAACATCAGCACCTGACGTCCTGTGTGGACAGCTTCCATCGTCGCCATCTGTGATGTTAAGACAATTATTTTTGTTTGAAGACAATTAAGCAAACAAAATAATAGCTTTAGCTTAGATATTTGGTTTATTATTTCTGGACTGTTGTGAATAATGTAACAACCTTACCTTAGGAGGCCAGCATGGCCGAATGGATAAGAGACTCCATTCTTAAATATCCGGTGTGCTGATGCCGAGGTAGCGGTTTCAAATCCTACACCTGCCAGTTGAACTAAAATGTTGACTGTGTGTCCTTGAATTGGGGACGTAAATTGCAAGTACCCCAGAAGTTGGAGTGGGTTCGCCTGATGGCGAAGGATATTGGTAATAGGGAAAGTTAATCAACACCCGAAAATAAGCTCAGAGCACTAGAAGTAGTAGCACGTGTATAGACTACGTTTGAGTTCAAAGCTGCCTCTTTCTTATTCTTCGTCTTCTATAACTTACGTAGTAGCAAGCAAACTTTACCTTTAACGGTGTTTTTAAGGACAGCAACCATGTATGTCCACGTCCCTAGTCGGAAGTTCTGTTGCCTCCAATCTGTTGTTTTTATTTAAACAGAATACAACTTGTACATCTAACAGCTATATTAGGTACTCATATGTCTCCCACAGTTAAACCAGACACGCATATAACACATTATTATTACCTTACTAGAAAGGCCTTTATCAGGAATCCACAGGGCAAAACAAATAGAGAAAGACTCAAAAACAAAAAACAAATGAAGAACAGAAGTAGAAATAAAGACGTGAAACAAGGACAGAAATGAATAATATTAAGCGAAGACATGGGAGGAGCTGCATGTGATAGCTAAGGTTAGGAGAGCTTGGAGTGAGTTGGTTTGGGGGGAAGATACATCAACAACATTAGATATGCAGATGATACAGACTTGATTGCAGACAATGAACAGGACCTGCGACATTTAGTGGATGCGGCTGTTGCACACAGTGAACACCTAGGGTTAGAATTGAATAGTAAGAAGACACAGATTATGGTCGTCACTGGTAAGAAGGAAATACCACAATGTGATATACTAGTAGATGGGCATATTCTTAAGCAAGTGAATCGGTACAGTTATCTCGGAACAGTCATAACATCTAATGGCATTTGCCTTGAAGAAGCTAGAACAAGAATTTCCATTGCGAAGGTAGTCTTTTTTTACAAGATGAAAAATATACTGACCAATACAAAAATTTCAATTGAAAGGATTAAAAGAGCGTTGAAGTGCTACATAGAACCTGTACTTTTGTATGGATGTGAAGCGTGGACAATGAGCAGTTAAGCTGAAAAACATATGATGGCTGTGGAAATGTGGTTTCTGAGGAAAATGCAAAGAATACCACAGAAAGCCAGAAAAACAAATGAACAAGTCCTTCAAGAAACAAATGAAGATCGTAAACTAATTAGAGTCATTAGACTCAAAATATTTTGGGCATGTTATGAGAAGAAATGAATTGGAGAACTTGGTGACAACTAGCAAGATCGAAGGGAACAGACCAAGGGGAAGACCGAGAAGTAAATACCAGGATAGCTTGGCCACGTGGCATGGTCGAGACAGGAATACGGAGCTGATCCACGACTCTGGTGATCAAGTGAGATGGCAAAACATGACCGCCCACGCTTATCGGCATGGCGCGTGATGGATAGATTGTTGGGGGAATATGCTTCATCATCATTTCATTACCTCAATGAGGGATAACGGGTGAAAGTAGAAGACTTCCCTGCATCAAGAAGTTTCACCAGGCTGTTTAGAGATGGACAGACCCCTATCTCACAGCTACATGAGATTCTCCAATAGTTGTCAATATCTAGGCTACACTTTGGCATCTGGTCCAGGATGTGGTACAGAGGTAAAGAAAAGTATCAGCCTGTGTAAAGGTTATTTATTGTAAAACAATGACCAACGTTATTCAAATCAGAAATATCACAAAAGCAACAATTCACTGACTGAAAAGTTGTGTGTTGTGTGTGACGTCTTCTTCTCTTTGAATGCGAATGCTGGCAATGAGCACTGAAATGGTGAAGAAATATCAACTATCAAACATATAATGAAAAAAATATATCATATTGATGGGCATATTAACTTATATGATACCATATAAGGTAAGTGAAAGAACGAACAAACTTAATGTTCAAAGGGTTACGAATTGGACACGCAGGCCTGTCTGACATGCTGCCCTTCTTATCTTTCTGCTCTCATACATTATTTCATTCATACATCACTTATGAAGCTAATCTTAAACAACACGTCAACAACAGACACAATATGCATTATAACGCTAGTATTAGACGAAGACAACAAGAACAAGAACAACAGCAACAGCAACAGCAACAACAACAACTGGTCTAGGATGGACGCTCCGATAGTCGGACAGTTAGAACAATGCCTTGCTGATCCGGTAGCTTCTGCAGTTTGTATTTTTCCAGACGTATTGGTGTTAACTATCCTCTGGAGTAAACATGGCAGGCCGAGAGAGAGACCATGCTGCATGGACATCACTTTGTCTCTAAATTAAGCCCAGGCTTTGTGCTATGGAGAGGTATAACACCATTTTACAAACTATCGTCTATCAAGGCGGCAATGTGCCAATTTAGAAGAATAGAAACCATAACCGTAATATCTTCTCCAGATGAGGTACCCGAAGAAGAAGACAAGACTGTTCTCACCTGTAGCTCATAGTTACACCAGGTACTCTCCAGCAAGTTACGTGTAAGAACTACCAGGGTCTTCCTACTTTCTGTCACAGCCATCACGATATTGGAGGCGATGTAGGTTCCAGCAACAAAGTCCCGTGTGTGAATGAGAAGTTTCAGACCGCGGTTCTCTAACTCTGGGATGGAAAACAAAAACACTACAATAATTATGCGTGACTGCGTCTCTGGGTATTGGTTACGGAAAAACTTCACAGTGTTCCAATCACGTGTGTATATCCTCCCATGGGAGCTGTGGTTCTGCAATGGCTAGGACACTTACCTGCCGGCTCGGTGGCCATGTGTTTGAATCTACATAGAGACTTGGATTTCTAGGTCGACCCAGTCAAAAATATGTACATGAAAATTGTCAGGGAAGTAACGCCGACCGGCGTGATATTAACCACATTACACATTGAGTGGTTATTCTTCTAATATATCATTTATATGTGGCTAGCATCGTGCACCCAATACATCGCTTGGTGTATATCCTTCTCTACAGTCTTTGTCGTCATCATCATCATTATTACCAATCACCCGCCCGTGTGTTGCCGGGGCCCATACGGGGGAGCAAAGAATAGTAACACTGTTGCCTACCGTGCATGTCGTAAGTGCCGACTAAGGAGGATATGGTTCCGTAGCCCTGCTACCGAGTGAGTGCGTGGCGCGACACTGTGAGCTGTGAGTTTCGCGTGGAATGCTTTTACATCTGTCCGCAGTTGTGTGTAGCGTGAACTGCATGTTCGGAATGATGGCGGCCGGCTGTTGCTGGATTGACTGGTTTGCCTTTTAGGCTCACGAGTGCATATTTCAGGAGACTTTTGGGAGTCGCCGCTGGAGCTACGGAGTTCGTGCTTTGTGCGGCGCTTTCGGCGGGTTGTCCTGTGGAAAGAGACCGAGCCATATGGGATAAACCAGGGTCAATGAAGTCTTTCTGGTGACAGCCATTTCCATCGACGATGAACTGTATTTTTCATGGAGGACTTTTGTGTTGGCATTCTGTAGGCGGCATTATGCACAGTGTACCTGTGCGGGCTGCTGGCTTGCCGATACTCCTGTCTGTTCCATTGTTCACTTTTGGCAGTGAGGAGGATTTTGTGTGATATTCACTGGCACAGGAACGGAGCAATATGGGGACAACCCGTTGCCGTGAAGTTGGAACCACGACTAACTAACTACCAATCACCACCACGATCATCTACATTGTCAACATCATTACTAGTCAACGTTTTCATCTAAACACAGACGCCATAAATACAATATTGTTTACCTTATTGCATATATTATTGATCTCGTGTTCTGATTTGCCATTTTTGGATATTATAACTTCCTAAGTACTTGAAGCTCTTTTCTTGTTTCAGTGGGTGTTCTCTTTTGTGATTTTACATTCCGTTTCTGTTTTCATTGATTAATAACGTTTCCAGTCTACAAGACGGATACAGAGAAGTAACCTATATATTTATATTTTCATGATGTGTTTTTCACGTGGTCGTGTCGGTTTGTGATAGTTTTTCCTATGTTGACGAAGGCTTTGGCCGCAACTCCCATGATGTTAATTATGACCGTTTTCTAGTAAAGCTTGTCGTCTACTCTTGTTTCTTTGGGGATTCATTCATTGTAAATAACATATTGAGTGATTTCTTGTCCGGCATATTTCGCTGCATCTCGTCATGTGCATAATGCAGAGTTATATATCTTGTTATGTGGGCAATGTTCACAAGTTCTATGAGCAATCATCGATTGCTCAAATATATCGGAGCATTATATATACATTAGTCGATTCTAGCCGTCACTATGTAACCAGAAGAGCGTCTTGCTAAGTGTTAGACTTCCGTGGATATAACATTCTACAGATTCGCGCAATTTCAGCGACGATGCTCATCATATTTCAGCCAAAATATCATTGATTTTGTTCACATAATATAATACGAGTATATAATATTGCAGTATGCACCTGACGAGATGCAGCGAAATATACCAGGCAATAAATCATGTAACATATTGTTTGTGGCTTCTGTATTAAAACTCACTATGGGAATACGTTGCCTCCAGCATCTATAACATTACACATACACGGAACAATTCCGCATTCATGGTTCGAAATCAGCCGAAACGCAAGTTTCGAAGCAGAACGCCTTGCGTCCATTTTCACAATGATATCAGGATCGGTCGCTGAGAAAGTAATGGCAAACTACTTAACGCAAAAAAAAAAAAAAAACACATCACAAATAGTCAATACATGCTGGTGTTGATTGCGACGTCCTATAAAGAACAAGAAACTTGCTTGTTTACCTGTGTATAGTTCAGCATCATGATGCAAGTTCTTTGGAGAAGATCGCTCTGATTACAGCCCACCAGAAAGACCCTTGATCTCCAGCCAGTTCCCATACCTCATGTATTTTCATCGCTGGCTTGTTCGTCATGTCCTGTGTTCATATTATTGCTAATTGGGACGCAGAGGTGTTCCAAGGCACCAGGGCCGGGTTATATACTGGCCAAGACCTATTGACGCGTCCTCGTCGAGCGTCCTGGGCAACAGGTCCCTTCGGGGTCCTGGCTGAAGTCAATAGGATCGCCGATTCCTCCGAAGTCGGAGAGTGTCTGCCTGTACGGCGAGGAACCACCAGTCTGCACACCAATAAGCCAGACATGGGACAACGGATACTCACGCAAACCTCAGGTCCTGTATGACATCACACTGATGTTGGACTACAGGATGTCTTCATCCGACATACAGGACTTCGCGTTGGAGCTCAAGCCAACGAACACAAGCCAGCAAGCATATTATTGCTAGTCGACCTCCGCCTCTTCCTCCATAAATCTTGCCTTCCACTTCATTGTCTGTCTACGTTCGCTCGTTGTGAGCTCAAGCGTAATCCATACACTTGCTACTAAGTTTAGTGCACTGGAACTCATTTTTGGTGCCTTTCTTTATTAGCATTGTCCCTCGCCATCAGATGAATAGACTCCGACTTCAGCGGTACTTGTCATTTACATCTCCGAGTCAAGGACGAGTGGTTAACATTTTAGTCCAACTGACCGTTGTAGGGGTTGAACCCGCTCTCTTAGCATGAGAACACTGGATGTTTAAGAACGCGCGTTGTTATCCATTCGGCCAGGCTGATTTATTTTTTATTTTATTTTTTAAATATAAACCACTGTGACGATTAATATAATAGGAAGCTTCAAATACAGGAATCATTTCCACACCCTGGGAGTATTAGTTCAAGTCCCCTATTTTGTTGATTTAATAGCACTAGATGAATCACTAATGACTATATCAACCTCAAGTCAGAGGTCGCTCTCCTGAGAGAGGAAAATGATATTCTGAAACACACTATTGATCAGGCAGCACAGACTAACAGCTTCGAAACAACACAACCATCCCTGGGATTTTTTTCAAACTGACATAGACCAGATGAAGGCTTCAATACCTAATTCTCCTTGCAACTTATCTTTATTGTCATCGTTTTACGAGAATAGATGCTCCCGCGATATTCTTTCCGACATACCGCTAATGACAATCACTGAAGTATTCACTTACCTCAGTAATCTAAAAAACACAACCTCATCTGTGTTAGATGGAATCAGCAACCGGATTCTCCGTTGTGCTGCGCCAGCGATCTGTATATCACTAACCTATGTATATAATCAGTGTCTCACCAAAGGCCACTTTCCATCAGCTCTCAAAATCTGGTTCATTATACAATGATCTCCCGAACAATTACAGACCCATTTCTTTACTATCATCACTATCTAAGCCACTAGAAAAACACATCCATAAAGTAACATTACAGTATTTAGTTCGCAACAAGCTTATTGTGGACAGCCAATCAGGATTTCGACCAAAATATTCTTGCCATACGGCCCTATGTCCATAATCTCCTTGGGTGCTGTTGAAACCAGGTGTTTCCAGTAATAAAATCTTGCTCTTTTGCCCACTGTACTAGTCTGCAACCTCTTTCATTCTGTTCCCCTAGTCCATACTTGCCTACTATGCATCCGTCCTGTTGATTTTCAACTTTGGCATTCAAGTCACCCATTATGATAGTTACTTCAGAATTCTTGCATATTTTGAAGGCTTTCTCTAAATCACTATAAAATTAATCGATGCTGTCATCACTGCTGTCAGCTGGTTGGTGCATAAACTTGTATGACGTTGACATCAAAAGGTCTTCCACTCACCTTCACCAGTAACACTCTGTCACAGTCCAGTATCCTTTGATCGACTTTGCTCTCTCTGTATCCATTATAATTGCTACTCCGCGCTGTTGTTTCTCTCCACCAGAATAGATTATTCTATATTCCTCAGATGTCCTAATGGCCATTCCTGTCCATCTGGTCTCACATACACCTAACAGGTTAATATTTAATCGTCTCATTTCATTCTTAATGTTATCAAATTTCCCATCCCCACTCATAGTTCTTACATTCCAAGTTCCTACTTTCATTGTTGATATTCTTTTGCACTCAATGGCCTGATGACGGTCTGGAGTCACCTGGTGCACATGACCACCCC
The DNA here is from genome assembly GCA_963921405.1 of Cepaea hortensis. Lineage (NCBI taxonomy): Eukaryota > Metazoa > Mollusca > Gastropoda > Stylommatophora > Helicidae > Cepaea > Cepaea hortensis. The sequence goes on along the minus strand of OY992888.1, from coordinate 21,091,424 downwards.
TACCGGGCGAGGCTACTCCTATGGAGCACCCATTTACGCCGTTTCTCTGATTATCGATAAGACTGCAGTACATGATATTCTTGGCATCTGTAAAGAAGATAGTTTGCCATTGCTTTCCTTCCTAGCAGTGACCATACTGGTCGATGAGCGTAGCCATTGTCTCGCAAAAAGGAGATCCTCTGCCTACCGTCGTGAAGCTGGAGACCATAACCTACAACTATCTGTCGGCTGCTCTTCAACTTCATCCACTACCTGCACACATGGCTTCACGTAACCCTGATCGGGGGGCTAAACGGGTACTCCACCTTGCCCAAGGGTGTCATGTAGGCTAGCGGAGGGAAGGAGGCACCTTATCTCTCCTTTGATAGGGGATACCCCTATCCCGCCACCCTAAAGATACAATAGAAGTGGAAAAATAAACGAGAAGAAAAGAACATGGAGAAGTGAGGTTAACAGAAAAGAAAATGGACTAGAAGAGAAGACAACATAAAGGTAGAGCACGTCGATGAAAGAGAAGAGAAGAGAAGAGAAGAGAAGAGAAGAGAAGAGAAGAGAAGAGAAGAGAAAAGCGAAAGCAGTGACATGAAATATCACAGAATAGAACCAATTTGAAAGACACATCAGCAAGAAGTAACATTGGCAGTATTTTCTGTATTAGACCCACCTTTGGATTCTGTCATGGGCGGGATTTTGGGGATGAAATTATCAAATGTTTCTACAGTCGTCAGCTAGCTTCTGTGAAATGGTGATTCGATATTCACATATATTCACACGAGTTAGTCAGGTCTAAAGCAGATATGACTGAACTACCCTATAACTGTAGACGGTATTACCAGATTGCTATTAGCGCCGAATGACGGGCAGCGCTCACCACACCCAACACCCCACATTGCGCCAACGGCTTCTGGCGGAGGAGCGCAACTGGGAGGAAATAAGCTCTGTTCTGGTGCGAGGAAATGCAACCTACAGACTACATGTTATGACAGGGCAAACCAGGCCCTACGCCTTGGTCGGCAACTAGTCTAGAATCGAAGCTCCGATAGGTGGACAATTAGATCACTGCTTTGCTGATCCGGCAGCTTCTGCAGCTTGTCTTGCTCCAGATGTATTGATGTTACCTTTCCTGTGGATTAAACTAGGTACACCGAGACAAGGATCATGGGCCACACATGGTCTATACAATTCAGCCCAGGCGTTGTGCATTGGAGATGTTATTATGCCTTTTTGTTGAAGTACAATGTAATGAAACTATCATCTGGCAAGGTGCCAGTAATATTCATATGGGTTATTCTATCTTAATATGTCTCTCCAAGAATGGGGTACTTATCTGAAATTAACAGTCGTACTGGGAGATAGCCTGCTCCGTGGGGAAGGAGTTACGGAGGCAATTCGTAGTCCTGCATACCGCGTTCGAATACAGCTGTGGGCAATTTGAAAGCAGATCGCGTTGCGTTCATTTTCATACAATGGTATTAGTGCCAGTTGTTCAGAAATAAATGGCAAACTATTAAACGTAAACTTTCCGAGAAATCACAGCCCAAAAATACTGGGGTTGACTGCGACGTCATGTAAAGGGTATGCAACTAACTTAACTGGAAGATATATACCACTCTGTGATGAGACGTTTCGTAATAAAGAATGTGCATGCACGCACAATCATACTGACTGACAGACAGACATGCTTGCGTGCGTAAATATATAAAAAAAAACTTATGCTGTCAAACCAGGCGAGAGACATCTGGTGACAAATCCCTGGTCTTCAGAATCGTAGGATATGAACACGTCGTAAATAAATGCGTGGTTGTTGTCTTTCTTGTGTTTGTCCATGACCTTGAGGTAAGCGGCGTAGTACAAGTACCTGATCTTCCAACGGAACCTGCCAGGAGCGGATTAAAATAAAAACATTATCTCTATGACTTCAGACATACGCAAAAAAAATAAGTTAACTGTCTATGTCATCATCTATATCTATAAAACAGAGTGTATGTTTGTTTGTTTGTGTGTGGGGATTTTTGTATTGGATGCGTTCGATAACGGTACATCCGATTGAGATGAAATTTTCTACACGTCTTCCTTTCATTCATTTGCAACCGACTATAATAATTTCTTAATGTAAAATCTTCGACTTATTTAATAACATTTACTTTTCAATTTTCATTATATAATGTCTATATAGCAGGGGGACTTCACTCTAGAAAAGTTATTTCAAGGAGCATAACTTTTAATAACATTTCTATATACTTTATAGTCATATTGTTAGACTTACTTGCATTATTGTTAAACTCTTTGTCTATAGTTATTTTTAGGCATATGAGTTATAATAAATAATGATATAATCTTTAAGGCATTTTCAAAGCTTTCATAAAAATAATGCATAATGCATAACATTGTAACCCATCTTTTTCTACAGTTTTCATTGAATGGTGTGTGGAAGGACATTCTTTTAAGTTACTGTGCGCCAGGAGCTGGGCGAAACCACGCCGGGTCAGATAGATAGACACATAGTCGGGAACGGAAGCTTATTTGACTACGTATATGAATTAAATTAGATGCTCCCCACCAGGGACTGGGTGAAGCCGGGCCCGGTCAGATAGACAGACAGACAGATAGTCGGGAACGGGAGAGCTTATATGACTACTTATATGAATTAAATGAGATGCTCCCCACCAGGGACTGGGTGAAGCCGGGCCGGGTCAGCCAGCCAGACAGACAAACAAGCAGACAGACAGACTGATAGATAGATAGATCCCCTCCAGGGCCTGGGCGAAGCCGGGCCGAGTCAGACAGACAGATAGACAGACAGACAGTCGGGAACGGGAGAGCTTATATGACTACGTATATGAATTAAATTAGATGCTCCCCACCAGGGACTGGGTGAAGCCGGGCCGGGACAGATAGACAGACAAACAGATAGTCGGGAACGGGAGAGCTTATATGACTACGTATATGAATTAAATGAGATGCTCCCCACCAGGGACTGGGTGAAGCCGGGCCCGGTCAGACAGACAGACAGACAGATAGACAGACAGACAGATAGTCGGGAACGGGAGAGCTTATATGACTACTTATATGAATTAAATGAGATGCTCCCCACCAGGGACTGAGTGAAGCCGGGCCGGGTCAGCCAGACAGACAGACAAACAAGCAGACAGACAGACTGATAGATAGATAGATCCCGTCCAGGGCCTGGGCGAAGCCGGGCCGGGTCAGCTAGTATTCTATATTTTTTTTACTAAATGGCTGTGAATTCTTTAAACATTTAAAAGGCACAAGGATCGACTTCATTGCACCGGGTTTTATCCAATATGGCTCGGCCTGCCGAAAGTGCCATACAAAAGCCAATAGCTTTTCAGACAGGTACTTGCTGTACGTTTTCTAACGAACGATAATTTCTGTAATAAACACATTTATTGTTTGACGCTCATAGAAGTGAGAAGAAAGAAGGAGAGACTAGAGGATGCACTAGACAGCAATTAAATTTAAAGCTATAGTTACCGACTGGGATTCGAACCTGTCACCTCCAAATTAGGACGGTGCCTTTGTCGATCAAACCTAACATACACACGCACACGCACACACGCACGCACTCTCTCTCTCTCTCTCTCTCTCTCTCTCTCTCTCTCTCTCTCTCTCACACACACACACACACACACACACACACACACACACACACACACACAACACACACACACACACACACGCACACACACATACACACACATATCAATTACGGTGTTGGAGAAAATACACTTGAAAGTATACAGTTCTGTATCATTCTGTACATAATTTGTTTGTCTTTTCGTTGTTATTCAGTATCATTGCATTGAGTATATGTGCACACGACATTCCGCCATAATGAACAGACCACACGAAGGTGCTTCCGAAACCACACAAAAGTCTTCAAAACCACACAAAGCTAATGAAGACATCACAAACCTTTAGAGACTGCTCAGCTTGGTGGGTAGCAGAGACATATTAACATTACTTTGTGCAAGTATTATTTGAAGACTTCCGGTCCAGCTGGTGGCGGACAGATGTGCTGTTTTGTAACCGCTTCTTTTTCACGTAGGAGATGGAAAGCTTCATCTCTCAGGGTATAATTTTTGCACCAGGATGTAAACCAGGAGTTTCCGTTTTATTTTTCTCAGGAATTTCGCGAGTTCTAAGGAGTTCGTGCATCTGAGCGAATCCATCTTTGAGTGCAGTGTGTGGGGTGTATGTATGTGTTTTGGCTTCCACTATGGCTGACCAGCGTTTGCGCCTCGACAAACCTCGAAGTCAACGGGGTCGTCGTAAACGGCAACTCTGGCGAGCCGGAACCAGACGATCCAGGCTCGAATGCGTCCGTCTGGGTCTAAAAAATACTCGAATCCTATATTGGAAGTGCACAAGCGCCAAACAATGAGGTCCCATTATGGAAAGCCTTGTTTTGAGAACGATATTGTAGCGCTTCAGAAGACGAAGCTGGGCGGTAATTCACTTCAAATAACCGGCTTCAAATGTTTTTACAACAGGCGACACCTGGGAATGGCGATCCTTATTCAAGACATTATAGTAACTTCAGGGGTGGACTTGTCTAGGTGGAGCAACAATAAGATACAAATACAAGCTCTCACAGTTCAATCCGGTCAACCATTCGTGTTGGTCACTGTTTATGCCTGCAACGCGAGTTCGGATTTCCAGAAGTGGCAGTGTTTGAGTGACATATTATGTCAAGAGAGTAATGTCATGTTCTGTGGCGATTTCGACCCTAAAGACAGATCATGGGGAAATATTTCTTCCAACACAAAGGGGGAGGAGCTCGAGGCTGCACTTGAAACCACCGACCTTGTTTGTGTCAACAGTGGCTGTGTCACCAGGACAGCAAGCCGACCAGGTGATGAGGACAATATTATTGACCTAGCGCTGGTTTCTCTTTCAGTCACTACAGTGTGTAGATAGAGTGTCCTTGAGTACTATAGCAGCGACCACAACCTTTGTAGCATATTGGTGGAGAACGAAAGAACCAGGCAGTACATGTCATTGGTCAATACCTTTAAGTATGACAGGTAAGGGCAAGATGTGGTGAGTAAAATAAAGTGTGACAAGCGCAGGAATCATCATTGCAGGTAAAAACAGCTCGGAGCAACCACATTGATGGAATTTTGAGGTGGAAAAGGCCTGGGTGGATAAGCGGTGCTGTAATTAAATCACAAAACGCCAAAAGGAACAGAGTTTCCCATCCTAGTCTTATCTTGCACTTGGAAAGAGACATGGACGCAAAAGTTAGCTGTTTCAAACAAATGGGTAAAGTGTTAAAAAGTGAAAAATGGCAGAGTTGTATCAAAGTAAAAGCAAAGAAAAGTCACTGAAATTATTCTGGAGATTACATAAAAGTATAAATGGTGTAGTCAAAGATAAGAGTATTCCTGACTTCCAGGGTGCCTCATCTGGCAGAGGACTGACGAGAACAAGGGCAAAGCCCTTTTAGAACGCTATCTAGAGCAGAGCAGCCAGACAGACATGAGAGGCCAAAATTTGGCAAAGACGATTACCTCTGATAGGTGTAAGCCCGAAAAGATTTCAGAAGAAGACAGTGAAAGAGATCAAGGCTGTGCTAGTTAGAGGAACTAGCAGATATATACAACAAAAGTATAGTGAGTGCTGGCATGAAAGTGAAAATAATCTTTGCCACTCGTGACCGCTCCATAGACAACAACCATTGTCTTTGGACCCCCCTCATCGCTTTCTTCCTGAGCATACCCATTGAGTCATTAAGGAAACATCCCAGAGTGAAAGCCTGTGTCTCGAGCCTTGTAATTGCTTTTCCGTCAAAACAGAGAAACCTGGACCAATTCATCAGTTTTTGCCAATGATGTGTATGCATGTTTCCACTCAGGGATTTAAACATGTGCTGCAACAATTGAGCTTGACGATGTGTTCCACAGAATGTCATTGCAATTCTTAATGTTTCAGCTTCTTGAACTCAAGAAAAGTCAATTTTTCCTTAATTGGATAGCTGCAGCCCTCTTCCAACGGAAAGTAGTTTTTAGATATGGCAGCTTGACCTCTATCAATTGCTTTTCAAAGACTAAAACAACTGAATAAATTATGGAGAGGGACAGATAGAACTACAAAAATTATATATTTAAGAGCATGCATCTTTCCCATTGCAACATACGCCTGTGAGACCTGGACACTTACTAAACAATTGAACAGCGCATAAATTCCTTTGAATATAAATGTTATAGACGAGTTCTAAAAATGGCTTTGGTAAAGAAAATAACAAATGCATCTATACTTCAAGAGTTGAATATTGAAGAAAGTTGGCTATTAAAGACGATAAAACAAAGAAAATTGAAAGAGTTTGGTCACTTGAAACGTCATGAAAGCTTGGAGAGAACAATAATGGTGGGGGTATATGCTTGGGAAGAGAAGAAAAATGCGGGGTGTGGATTTTAATTTAAGAAAATATTTTGTTACGTTGTCTAGGGGATTTGTTGATTCTCTGGTCACTGTTAGAATGCAAGGTGATCATAGAATTCTGCCATAAACACAAGAAGGAAAATACTTCACTCCTGTTCATAACTGTATTTATGTGTAATTCTCCATTCCCACTTATCACCCTCTAAGGTTTATCTAGTACTAGAAGACATTGATTGTTCACAACATATAAACAACCACTGGTGAACACCACATTTAATTGATATACACATCACAAAATTTTGGTCAAACAGTTCAAGTATGAAATCAAGATCTGGTGTAACATACATGAAAGTGTAATGGTCACATTGAATTTCATGAACAGGCATGGGAATGATTTGCATTATCAAAACAAATTTACCCCCTGTGCCCCAAGAAAACAACAATGTTATTACAAACAACACAACAACCACAAATAGGGTCTACTATTCTTGACCCACCTTACATCATTAAGGCAAATAATGATCTAAATACATAGAACCCAACATATAAAACATTTGTTTCAGACACCCTTTACAATTCTCATATTTAAAAATAATGAGTTGGTGTCAAAATACTCACTTTACCATAACCACCTTTTGGTTATACCTCATTACCAAAAACGAAAACACTACTGATCCATGGCATAGAAAAAAACACACATATAAAAAGCAGTTGGTACTAATAATTAGACTAATTAATTATAGTATTTCTTTAGGCGTTGCGGGTGAGTATTCTTCTCCAGTGCGAAGCAGTTAATGTCCATAATTATCCGGGACAGAAATAATGTACTCACAGTCATGTTCTAATGTCCACTGAAGTTTCTGCTTGTCAGCAACCGATGCGTAAGGCATTACAGGATCAACTTCTCCCGTACCACAAAAAAATATTGCAAGTCGTACGAGAGGTATGAATGATGCATTTTATTGTCACTGGCTCTTTAACATTAGATTACTGCACAAAAACGGTCGCTATTAAATCACACATAAAGACACAGAATTCCCTATCTAGTCATATCCTAACCCTACAGCTAACTCTATCTACTTGGCTAAGGAAACGAATCGATGCGCTCACTATGAAAGTCAGTCCCCGTCTGACTATTTTACTCGCGTGACTACACAGCCCGCGGAAAGACCTTGGGCGTCCTTCGGCTTTTTGCGTGCTGCAACACTCAGCACGCTCAGAGTAGCCGTTTACTCTTGAGTGGGATTCCACTTCTCCGTGGCTATCACGTAGGCGTGATTCTGCCGTGATCAGAGTGCTTACTCTCTGTGGTTGACACCTCCGTGTCTCATGAGAGAACTAGTTAATAGTTCCCCTCCCTATCACCTACCCTGGGTGACCTCTAATCTACTTGAGGTAGACCACTCATTCAGGGGGGTCTTCTATACTTCAGTCTTTGACACACACCCTCCCCTCCTGTGTTGCGTTACAAACTTTGACTCATGGTTGTGACGCAAGAGGTTTCTAAAAAATTAGTGTCTAATTTTTGTCAAAGACTATTGATAACCTGGTTCTGGGTAACTAAATAGACTCCTACTGACTATTGTCACAATGTAGTCTCACTTTACTTGGCTACTGGTGATCGCCACAAACTTGTCTGGTTGGCGTGATCCTCTTCTCATCGCAATATTATATTAATTAGAGGTTTGTCTGAACCGGACCATTGTCTTATAAGACCTGCCCTCAAATAGCAAATTAACTCACTACCCATACAAAGTTGACTTTCTTAGGGTCAACACATGAATTGCTTCATGGTCCCCCATATAATATTAAACAACCCTTACACAAGCTGTGTGCGACAGGCTTTACCTATCTCGCTTCCGCGTGTAAAGTTATCTTTCACTGTTAAGTTAGTGTTTCGTTGTCTATTGTGTCCCCTGACCCGGAGCTATCCCTCTTTGTTTCAAAAAATGTATGTAATTTACCTGTTTGTTTTCCTGGTTGTTTGTGTGTTTTGATGTAACTATTAATATACTTTAATTTCTAACATCTGTGTCTATCTATAATATGTATGTAAGTTAGTTTTCAAGTGCCATAATTCGGTTAAATGTGGCCACAAACAAGTGTATAACACTAATTCGTGACTACGTTCCCGTCTTATGAGACTTAAAATACTCTATCTAAGATCTATACTATACTACACTAAACTATACACACCACATTGAAGACAATACATTTTCACTATCGAAAGGAAACGCTTGACGCAGACAAAAAATAAAAAAGTCGAGTTGAGCGGCAGAAAAAATCCGCTGGTTGTCCTCATTCTCTCTTGTATATTTTCCATTTTCTCTAACTTTCACACTTCTGTCACACATCTTTTATCCTCTCACCTGTTTAAAACCCTTGAAGTGACACTGTACAAGTTTGGCTCAGTTTGAAAAAGTTGAGCTTCATGACTGTGCGTAACTTAGTGCACGAGTCATGTATTTACAAAATATTTACATGGATGAAACAGGGTTGTTAGATGGTACCCTGATATTACTAAACACTATATTGTAATGAAATACTAATATTAATCCTATATCTATATATTCTAACTTGTTGTAGAAATCAATCTAATTTAAGGGAAATAATCTATCTAAAAATGAAAATGATGTGAGATGAGTTATGTACCTTTCTGAGATGGGTAATGTGAAATGTAATACAATTCTAAATAATGTTTTAATGCAAAAAAAATTAAATATATGATTGATATATTTCTTCTACATGGTGTAAATAATGTATGTTATTTGTATACTTTTATCCTATAAGGTGTAAACTACATTAAATGATGGCGTTGTTGAAGTGTTGATTAAGATGGAATAAAATAAAGTGAAATGAAATGAACTAAATGGTAGTATTCCTATCTACACTAAATGATACTGGTACTATCTAAACTTTTTATTCTAGTTTTTTAATTAGCTGTTATTAAGTGTAAGTATTATCCTAATCTAATTCTTTAATCCTAATCTACTTTTATGTTAAGTAAGTAGGTAAATTAATGATTTATTTAAACTAAAAAAAAATCTATTTATATTCCCTAAATCTAATCTACTCTATGTTAAAGTAACTAATCTAACTATAACTTATCACTATATTAAAACTGTTATAATACATATCACAATATTAGGTATATATACATGGTATCTATTTACCTCAGGGTATTGGTTGCCATAATGTTTAGAAATTGCTTTCGTTGGCATAGTTTATATATACATAATTATCCTGGGTATACTAAATACACTACACAGTCATACTTGTGTTCTATGGGTATTATTTCACTTGTAGATTTCGCAAGTAACGTCGACCAGCAAATTCGTGTCTGTTATTTATGCAATGTTTTGACACTGTTCTTCCAAGATTAACACAGGTGATTCACCGGAACACAAATGGAGCATAGTAAGTAACGAGCTGTCTATGTACACACGGTGATACACTTGTTCCTGGAGCATAGTTCTTATTTTGCTGTCTACGGACACATGGTAGTTCAATGTTCTTAGCACACAGTCCTGAAAATCATGTCTATGTAATAAATAGGATATTTTACACAGGATCTTCTAAGAGTACTAATTAACCTTTCTTGCACTACCTACTCATGTGGAATATCAGGTATTTCTACCTCAGATCGTCGACTCAGGGTATCTGCAAGAATGTTATCCTTACCCTTAATATGTTCTATACTAAAAGTATAATTCTGTAATATCAATGACCACCTGTAGATGCGGTCGTTGCGATGTACCCCGCTTTGTATGACCGTGATCGGGGAGTTGTCAGTCTGGACCACAAAGTGAACACCCGCTAGAAATCGATGCAACTTCCTCACCGCATAGATGACGCTTAGGGCTTCCAACTCTGATATGGAATATCTGGACTCAGCAGGTGTGATCTTGCGGCTCACGTAGCAAATTGGATGGAAGATGCCATCATAAAACTGGCCTAGTACTGCAGCGATGGAAATCCTAGGATTAGGCAAACGGAGGATTGGTACATTACTAAATAGGAGTTTCAATTTTGACAATGCAGAAATTAATAATGCATCTTTGACATCTAATTTTACTGATGCTTTTAACACATTTGAAAATACACTTGTGATTTCAGCTAAGTTCGGTATGAACTTACTATAGTAATTTACTAAACCCAAAAGACTCCTGACCTGCTTTTTTGTTGTAGGCATGGTCAGGTTCATAATTTTAGTAATAATTCTATTGTCAGTTTTTAGTTGTCCTTGTGAAATGACATGACCCCCAAAAAAAATTTCTTGTAGCCCCAATTCGACTTTGCTCGGTTTGACAGTGAGACCGAAGAGTCGCAACCTATCGAAGACATGTCTGAGTTTCAGTAAGTGTGTTGTCCAGTCATCTGTATATATATACACATATATCATCTATATACGTCACTGTATTCGTCACTCCATGAAGTAAATCTCTAGTTAAGCGTACGAAAGTGGCAGGAGCGTTACGAAGTCCGAAAGGAAGAAAACGCCACTCGTAGAGACCTAAAGGTGTTGAGAAAGCAGTAAGATGAATAGATTCAGTCTGCATAGGGACCTGCCAATATCCCTTAGTAAGGTCTAATTTAGAGAAGATTTTGGAAGTGGACATGTCCAGAATAAGATCTTCGCAGGAAGGAATTGGTTCTGCGTCGATCTTAGTGACATTATTGAGCTTTCTATAGTCCACACACAGACGAATTGTGGAGTCTTTTTTCTTGACAAGGACGATTGGAAAGGAGTACTCAGATGTAGATTTCTGAATGATCCCACTAGCTTCTAAATTAAGAATTTCCTTATTTAGACTTTCTCTATAGCTGAGTGGGATAGAGTACGGCCTGCATTTGATAGGCTTAGAGTCCGAAAGAAGGATTGAGTGTTCGATTCTGTCCGTCCTACCTGGAATGTCGGAAAATATGTCCTTATATTCCGTTACTAACTCTATTATCTCTCGTCGTTGCTCGTCTGTTAGTCCCTGTTCTAATCGTATAGAATCTAATGTCGCAGTTTTGTCAACAATTGGAAAAGGTAGTTCCATCCCGTCGTCGTCTACCTGATTCAGTACAGTTGTGGTGCTAAGTGCGTTTTCTGTAACCTCACTAGGTGTATGGATATCGTCGGATTTGCCAGTCTCGCTAACTAGTGTAGTTGCGTTGTGTATGTCCGTCGTCTCATCAATAGGTGTGGATGCATTGTGTACGTCTGTCTCTAATTCTGTCTCTTGTCGTGAAAAGTAAGGTTTCAACATGTTGACATGAAATATCTTTAAGTGTCCGTTTATCGATATTTCATAGTCGACATCTGAAATTTTACGTACCACCTTGAATGGCCCTTGCCATGAGGTCAATAAATAAATTTCGTTTGTCTGGAAGTAAAAGCAATATGTCTTGATCTGGTTCAAGATTAATGGGTTTAGCACATTTGTTGGGGCTGTGATGTTTGAGGATATCTGCACTGTTCATTGGAGTTAGTCCATTTTCCTCCTCCCAGGCGGATATTTCTTCATCTGTGCAGTGCTTTAGCTGGGGTAGACACCCAAAAATTAAATCAGTACAAGGGTTGTCCAGTATTGCACATGTAAACGTCCCAGAAAGGAACGGGGTGTTTATACGGGCTCTTGCCAGAGGATAGGTTTCTATGTTACCAGAAAAAGTACGGCATTTTACAGAGTCACCAGTATAATCCCTTGGATTAATAAGTTCCTTTTTAACACCAATAATAGAGCTTCCACTATCAAGCAAACATCGGCATGGCTTCTCATTGACCAGTGCAGAGTGAAACAATAGATTGCCTCTGGAGGCTACAGCTGCGTTTGCATTCTCAAAGGAGGATGTTACAATATGTCCACATTTAAGTTTGCCGTCTGCATGAAATTGGTGACATCGTTCACAACTGTCAAAGTTCAATACATCATTTACAGAACAAACATTTTCAGCTTGGTTAACAGGTAATTCATTTTCAACTTCACAGTCAGTCTCACTCTCACTATCAGATGATGTATCAATTAACACTGCATTGTTAGCTTTCATTCGTTGGCAGCCCAGGCACTTATTTGAATAATGGCCGTAGCTGGAACAGAAGAAGCATTTGACTGCACGCCTGTATGCAGTTCTCTTGTTTTGTTGCTTCTTAATGACATTCTCAAGATGTGCCGGATAGTTAGGCGATTTATCACACTTAGAATAAGTATCATGAAAAAGTTGGCAATACACACATTTGGGTAATTTATGGTCTTTTTCGTCGACTCTCTGAAATGGTTTTTTTATTACTCCGATAGCTTTTAGGTTGGTCCTTAACAAAATAAACTATTTCAGAGTCGCTATTAGATGTTTTAAAAATCTCCCTATTGGAGGAAAAATAAGCTGAGCCTTTTTTTTCAAATTGTTCTATGGTCTCAATGTCTGACTGCTGAAGAAATTTAGCGAAAGGAGATGGTATTGTGGATATGACTTTATCCATGGCTCATAAATTTTTAAGTTTTTCAAAATCCTTTCCTATGTTTGCAGCATTAAGCCATCTATTTAGTACGCTCTGGACATTTGAGACTTAATCAATGAAAGTCTCACTGGGTTTTGGTTTCAGGTTGGAAAACTGTACTTGATACCCAGGGGCATCAAGTAAGAAATGTTGCATTATCCTATCATGGATGTACTGATAGTTAGATCTAAGATCAGTTGGTATTGATTCTATCACTTTACGGGGCTCCCCACTAAGGTTCTTCATGTAAATCATAGCCCACATCTCGATTGGTACTTGGTGGTACTTAGACTGATATTCGACATTTTCTGTCCAGGCTGATATGGAGTCTTCTTTACAAAGTGGTTTAATAATATTTTTATACTTATTAAATTTATTTTCTTCCTGCTGACTCTTTAGTTTAGTAGCGAAGATCTCTAAGTGTGAATCTACATCCATCCCTTTCATCTTTAACTGTGTTTCTGATTCAACTTGTATTTGTTTTTCCTTAACTCTTGCCATTTCATCTATCTCTTTTTGCTTTAGTTCTTTCTCCTGATCTAGTTGCTTTTGCTTTAATTCTTTCTCCTGGTCTAATTGCTTTTGCTTTAATTCTAGTTCTTTTTGTTTAATCTCCTTCTCATGTTCTAACTGCTTCTGTTTTGTTATCTCAGCTAGTTCTGCAATCTCCTTCTGATGTTGTCTATCCCGTTCTTCCTTTTCCTTCTGCTGTTGTCTTTCTCGTGCACGTTCATCTCTCTCAGCGTCTTTTGCTTCCTTAAATTTTTGGTCAGCATATTGCTCTAGCTCCTTTCCCATGTATTGTAAATCTTTGCCTGCTTTTATGAAATCAGCTAAAGTTGCCATGTTATTGGGTTATTAGCTAGCGTTGACAGGCACTTCAATCTTTAATCACTTATTTATATTAGTAATATGAAGTACTTTAACTCTCTGTGTACACAAATATAATGTTCGATTACACAATGACACACTGGGTCACCCAAAAAAAATTATACTCGTAAGTCACACTCTGAAAAAGAGATGCATTATTAATCATATTGCATTGAAAATAGTTTGGGTATACTTATCTTAACATTCCAGATCAATCAGGTACAATCGTTTGGCACCTCAGGTCAAATCGTTAGGCACTATGACATACACCTTGTGCTCTTCTTCCAAACAGCTGTTGTTCTGCCTGGTTTACAGGAGCAGTAACAATTAACAACTTGTAAATGATATATGACTTTAGACAATTTGGTACAATCACATCACATGCCCCCGAACAGTACAATGTAGTCTAATTAATATTAAATGTCAATGTCCTGTCTTCGTTCTAACGTCGTATGCCTTGCTTCCCTATTCTAGTTTAATCTATGGAAGTGTTGTGCAGTCCAAGTCTTATTTGCTTAGCAAAAGTAGTGCCATCGTGACGGTAACAAAATTGAATAGGTATATAAATAATTAGATAAATGCTTTGAAATAAATATAAAGGTAATAATACTGTTTAAATAAATAAATATATTCAATAAATAATGTATTTGAACAAATAATGTTTGGTATAAGCCAATGATTCAGGCGAGCAGCCGCTTTGCGATTTGTCAACAATCTGTCGCCGATTGCAAATGGCGTAATACAGCTGTTTGTCAGCCGCAAAACGTCAGAGGCGCAGCGCTATTTTTAGATTGGAAAATCAATAATGTTCTCTGCTCATTTTGTTTTGTGTATCGCTCCGCCATGAATCACATTTGACAAATATTCATAAACAAATAAGTAATTACATAAATAAATGATAGAAAACAATAATATCAATACTTACAACTTAGAAGAACACATGATTATATGCACAAAATATCTTATTAAGCACAAATAAATATTATTCTGTCACGATAGGCACAGCACAGCTCGCAACTCGACCTAGTCTGCACACGTCATTATCACACTAACACAAATTAAACCCCGTGATTAAATAACAATAATACTATTTCAGAGCCGTGGGTGAGTGTTTTAGCTTGAACAATTGTCCAAGCCACACTTCTGACACCACTTTAATCCTAGCCTGTCAGCAACCGATGCGTCAGGCATTACAGGATCAACTTCTCCCGTACCACACAAAAATATTGCAAGTCGTACGAGAGGTATGAATGATGCATTTTATTGTCACTGGCTCTTTAACATTAGATTACTGCACAAAAACGGTCGCTATTAAATCACACATAAAGACACAGAATTCCCTATCTAGTCATATCCTAACCCTACAGCTAACTCTATCTACTTGGCTAAGGAAACGCGCATCGACACTAATCGATGCGATCACTATGAAAGTCAGTCCCCGTCTGACTAGTTTACTCGCGTGGCTACACAGCCCGCGGAAGGACCTTGGGCGTCCTTCGGCTTTTTGCGTGCTGCAACACTCAGCACGCTCAGAGTAGCTGTTTACTCTTGAGTGGGATTCCACTTCTCCGTGGCTATCACGTAGGCGTGATTCTGCCGTGATCAGAGTGCTTACTTTCTGTGGTTGACACCTCCGTGTCTCATGAGAAAACTAGTTAATAGTTCCCCTCCCTATCACCTACCCTGGGTGACCTCTAATCTACTTGAGGTAGACCACTCATTCAGGGGGGTCTTCTATACTTCAGTCTTTGACACTGCTGAATAATTATAATCCATATTAGGAACTAAATTCACCACCTATCCCCTCCATTGGGACTGAATTCATGAATCTTCTGTTGCGAATGGCTCGGTGCCAGTGGAACATTGAGGCCTGGGTTGGTCATACCTTCAGGAGATGCATCTTGAGTCTTGGACCAAGGGTCTTCCCTATATCACCATATCCGATGAAAAGGATGGCGACCTTTAAGCTTCTCGGCTTCTAATATCCGAATCTGTATGTTCACAAAGAGTTTTCACCCACCTAGTCACCAGTCTATAACCTATTCCACAGTTGATGGCATTTAAGCTGTCATGGGACCAGCACAGAGTTCTGATTCAGTATTTTCCTTTCAGTGTAGACATTCATTGCTGCTTGTCATTTATTTGGTTCATCTGGAATTATTTCCAGGATTTATTTGCTGCAAGCATGGAACTGAAGAATATTACTTCCAACATATAACCAGGGTTGCAAGCAATCTGATGATTCCTTTTGTTGCAGGCGTAAAGGCATTTACTCCGCTAGCTGCTTTCATATGGTCTTATTGAAGGTGTTCAGGTTTTGGATCCTTGAGGTAATCTGGTGTAGTTATGTTTCAGAGGATCTTAAGTCGGTACCTTGATTGTATTGGCTTATGTTGTTTCAGTGTCTTCTTCCATTTGTTTGAGTTGGTGTCTTGAACCTTATGTTGACGTTTGCGGCTGTGTGACTTTTCTTTCGAAGGAGGATACTTGGAGGCATCCTTTGAACTTGGGAGTCCAACAGACAGATGGAAGGTACTTACTGCTGTTAGTTTTATTACACGTAGTATAACTCCCATAGTTTAGTTGACCTCGACGATTAATGATTCCAGGCGGTACCTCCCAGAAGTAAAACAGGTTATCCTTTTTGTTTCTGTGTACTAGGTATATCATGTCGACATTCTGATAATGAAATCCATCCTGGGTATTCTGACAGGAGTCAGAATATCAAACGTTGAGTGTCCATCATCTTCGAATGTGTCTTTCGCTGGCTATAGCAGCTAATGAGTGCAGCAGTCAACATTGATGTATTGGTCCAGTTTAGGTTTAGGACAGGTTGCTATTTTCACTTTCTCTTGGCTGTTTACCCAGTTTCCAGTTGATTGTGATGCAATGCAATCTCACCAAATCCACCACTCGCATTGTTGCAAAGAATGATGGTTTTTAGGGCAAAATCGCCCTCCTCGCAGGGAAAGCTTTTATGTGTCCGCTCTTTGTTTGTCTGAACCAAAATGGCTACACTAGTGCCTTTGTTTCAAAAGATCGACGACCGTTGGCCAGATACGTGAACCAAACTAAGGCCACATTTTAACTAATGCTAAATAAATTAAGCTACCCTACGGGCTGTAACAAGCTATGGGGAGGGTCCCAATTTCTCCTGTCACAATGTTTCAAAACTATTCTTTCGCCCTGGCTGGGATAGGTCTTTGCTACCAACCCTCCTCCGTTCCCCGGACTCACTGTCATCCTCTCTCTCTTTCGACCTCGGGGTCTACTTCCTGCAGTGTATTTCTAGCTGACACAAACACAACATGACGATCGTCTCAGTCACTATAATTAGAATTTAATACCGTAATAAAGGACAACACAGAAAAACATCAAGACAGATGAACCTACAAAAGTCTAAAAAGATAAAACAAACAAACTGAGGATAGAACTCTAGTCCAGACATGAAGCAAGAAAGCTCGGAACATCATAGACCACAGATATCCATATTGTCTTGTTAGTTCACATCCACCTCACCGAAAAAATTTTCAGATCTCTCTTTCTAGCGTAGGTTGTTCGAACAACAGCTTTCAGGTTTCCGTGGCCAACACGATATAGTCACTCATCTGGTCTGGGAAATTGCCATGGGATCACTTGGCACAATTTTGGTTGGGAAACAATAATATCATGAGACCAGATTGTGTATAGGGAATGATTAAGAGTCTTTCGCTGTCCCTGACAAGGATGGGAATTAGGCGTAAGTCCAACCATAATCATCAGCAAACACTCGACCTTAAGTCGATGAGAATACTTGAGTTGCGGTATTGTCACTCGTTTAATTTTAGTCCTGATTCTCCCTCATAATTAGAAACATTCTACCTGGTATGGCCACTGACTTGCCCTGGCTTCATCAGTTGCAGATAGCTTTCGGCATAGAAGCCCTGTCGAGTCCTTCAACTCACTTTACGGTCAAAAGAAGGACCCTGTAGATGACAAAGATTAGTGAGCGACTATGCTGACTCAATTACCACAATCCTGAGGACCAATAGGGCCTCAGCTAATACATTTTCCAAACCTGGTTCTTACCAAAGAGTATATAAGAGGCCCGATTGAATGGGCTGGACACGTCAGGTAGCCCCTGGATTGGCTACTTCCAGGCTTGAGTAGACCTCCAGCTTGTAGACGTCCGGTTGGCTACCCCATGCACCTTTCGCCTACAAGACTCACTCTCCACACTCATACCCTGCCTTTATTATTATTGGGCACATTCGTTTCCCGGCTTCACTCTCCCTTGCAAACCATGCCTTTCTCACGACAAAGCTCTTGTGGTGTGTTGTGTTTAAGGATATGTGTTTCTCCCTCTTAACTAATATTATAGTAGTGAGGATGTATGGCACTCAGGGTAGTTCCCCATCCCCAGCAAGAACAGAAAAGACGATACAACTCCCTCGGGCTGCTGAAAATAGATCATAGATTGGTGGAACCCATCCCCACGGAGCCCTTCCCTCCTTCCGGCATACTGTAGCTATCCAATGATTATATTCTAAAGAAAGATGACAGTATGCCCAGTTCAGGCCGTAGAAGGAAAGATAGCAACAGCTCATCTGCCGCCAAGAACAAATGCAATCCCCTGGGGCGATATATAGCTCAGATTCACTCCCCAGCGATGCCAAGAACAAGACGCTTAGCTAGATTGGCCAACGGTAAATCTACTCCCAATATTGCAAGACTGCCGTTTAGCCAATTCGTCTCTCCAGTCGAGACCACCAGTTAGCCTTGTAGACCAAGGTCTATAAGTATTAAATAAAACCCAATTATTACCTTTTAATTTCCCCAGTAGTAGGCTTCAGTGTTGTCCTAATCTTTGAATTAAATAGACATCCTGCAAATACCAAACTGTAGGGGTTGGAACGGACATGAATTGCACCAGACGTTGCACTGGTGTGTATTTGGTGTAAGATGCCCTATCGGATTTTCCCCCAAGACAAGACATATATCTAATCGTTCTATGAAAAGATCGTGTTGTTAAAGTAACCCAAAGAACTATCTTCCATGGTGATTGTGCGAATAATAGAACTGAGGGGTCCCGCAAGCTGTTTCCCCCTGTTTACCCAAACCCAAAGAAGGCCTGAGGACATGGGCCACTGACGTTTTGTCACACGGGCTAGTTTTTCTCCTACATTAAGTAAGATAATTAAACAGTCATTAAACAGTTCGACGCGTGAGATGTTCATGGGCCTTTACTGCTCAAGCTAGAGGGAGAATTGTGAAGGAAGATGCTGATGTTTTTTTCCTGACCACAAGTAGTCTGACAATGGAAGTCATGGCAATAAGTAAAGTAATTACATGGCTCGAGACACAGGCTTTCACTCCGGAATGTTTCCTTAATGACTCAATGTGTATGCTCAGGAAGAAAGCGATGAGGTGAGTCCAAAGACAATGGTTGTTTTCTATGGAGCGGTCACGCGTGGCAAAGATTAGTTTCACTTCCGTGCCAAGTCATGCGGGTGTCCAAGGAAATGAGCGGGCTGACATGCTTGCAGGTAAGACTACTTTGGAGGGCGGACGAGCCATGGACGAAGCTGATATAGTATATGCTCAAAGACTTTTACGAGAACCAGGTGATGGCTGTTAATCTACATCCATGATCAAATTGCGAGAAAAGCAAGTTAAAATAGGTGTGGACAAACAAGAACACTGTGCAGGAGGCCAAAGAGGAGTAATAAACCACCACAGAACTGGCGTCGTTACTACTATCTCTGTATGTGTGAAGATATAATCCCTAAACCAGTGGTTCTCAACCTTTTTTGGTCCGTTCCCCCCTTCACCATATTTTTAGGACGTCATTCCCCCCCCCCCCACCATATTTTTAGGACATCATTCCCCCCTTACCATATTTTTAGAACGTCATTTCCCCCCTTTTGTATTTCCTCCCTAAAAATTTTCCCCTGCGCCTACACAGTATTCGTAATAATTTAAGCTAAATTTAATAGCACATACTAAAACAAGTCTAGACATGTACATAAAATGTGATTTGCGGATTTACTTACGTTATAAAATGAATTTCAGAAGGGTGATGCGTACAGAAGCGTAAAGTATGAAAGGAAAAACAAGATCAAGTAATCGGTTCTTGTATTAACGCGATCTTGAAATAATCTTTATTCCCCCCCCCCTGGAAACCCCAAAATTCCCCCCTGGGGGGGGGGGGGATTCTCCACCGGTTGAGAACCATTGCCCTAAACGATACTTACCTGTAAATGATGGTTCCAGCTGCAGCACACAAGAGAATCAACGTGGCAGCAAGGATAACGAGAAACAAGGGATAATTCTTGGCACACTCTCTGTCTAGATCCCGAATTGTCGCCTCGTATCCATCAAATATTTCTTTGATAGAAGTGTCCGAATACCTGCACTTGTATCCGGCAAAGTTCTTTTGAAAAGCGGGGGATTTGACCATCCACTTCAGAAAGTCCAAATTAAAGCAGTCGCATTGGATTGGACAGCCGGACATGTCTATGGTAAACTGAACCGGTTTATTTCGACACAGGTGATCTATATGTGAACGGACTGGATGGGGCAATGTGGATAGCCCGGTGTTTTTGACGTTTAACACCTTTAGATGTTCAATGTGAGAAATGTTTACCCCAAAGCGGGAAAACATGTTGCCCTGAAGCAGAATACGCTGCAGTTGCTCTAACCCGTAGAACAAATCTACTGGCAAATTGCTGATGTGGTTAAAAGATATATCAAGATATACAAGGTTGTTTAATCCATCAAAGGGAGCTTCAACTGCGTTTAGGTAATGATTTAATTTGTTTGATTCCAGATTGAGAACGTAAACTGGCGAAATTGATGGCAAAGCTGCAAGAACTAACCCAAAAACTGACGAGCTTCCAGCATTAATATACATGAGGTTTGGAAGATGTATGAATCTATGGAAATCCAGCTTATATAGCAGGCTACACCGCAAGTCCAGCTCCTCAAGATTGTTATTGTCATTAATGTGACTTAGAAAATCATCGGGAAAACTTTTTAAACTTATTTGAACGCTCCTTAAATTCCAGGGTAAACGGGTTCCCACACTCCGCGGGTGTTTGTTGATTCTTATTTCGTAATTATCTTGGCGAGTTTTTTTCTCACTTTGGTAAAATTCAAAATCTGCCAGTGTATTTAGTTCATTCCTCTCGCCGTAACCCATTATGCATTCCCCACTGTTGCTGCTTATATATAAAGTTTCAAGCCCCTCCATCGCTTCCAGGGAGATCTGTTCCGGGTCCACAATCATATAATTATCACTGAGATCAATACTCCTCAGGCTTTTTGGCAGACATTTAACACCGTCATTATCAATGGATAGAATGTTGTTGTATCTGGCAGACAGCGAGGTTAAACTCGCGGGTAGACTCTGAGTTAAAGAACTGTTGATGAAATTAATAGAAAATTCAGAAACAACCTTATCCATTATCAAAGTTTGAAGATTCCATCTCTCCAAACCACGTAGAATCACTGGCAGGTATTGTGTACCTATCCTTGGATTATAAGAGATGTCCAATGTTCTTAAGTTAGTGAGGTGAGAAAATGCATAGCTATCTATTCCCGCACCATGAATATCACATCTAATTATGCTTAATAACGTAATCTGTCCCACATTTCTAAATGACGTATTTGACAAATGGTCAATAGGACAATGGCAAGAAAAGTTCAAATTACGCAATGACGTCATGTTTCTAAATCCCGGACCGTATTCTTGATCACCGTGATTGTCAATATACAATTCTGTCAGGTTGTACAGGTAAGCCAACATCAGATCTGGGTATGGTGGAGATTTTGTGCACGGAAAGTGATTATAATTCAGACGCAGAACTTTCAGGGATTTCAGTGGTTCAAAAATGTGTTCCGACAAACTTGCATTGGTTCCTATTAGATTGCTACCCAAGTCTAAGAATGTTAGGCGAGAGAGACCGTTAAATGCGTTATCCTCTATACCAGCTATTGCGTTAGAGGACAGATCTAAATGTTCAAGACATCCGTATCGCAAAAAGGCATCTGTAGTCAAAGTTTTGATATTGTTCAAACATAGATTTAAGTCAGTAATGTTGGGCGGTAAATCTTGAGGCACTGAAGTCAGATAACAGAAAGAAAAGTCACACATGGTTTTGTCGCATGCACATTTCTGTTTTCCCTCTCTGGGACGTTCTTCATAACGCAAGTCGTGTACCTTGTCCCCGGCTGGAGCTTGGAAACCTGGAGGTTTGTTGATTTTAGGTGCACTCGAATAATATTGTGCTCTCTTTCGTTGTCGTCTTGGCGAGTTATTTTCCTTTGAAGTTTTGTCTATTATTCTTTTATTGACGGTCAAATCGTCATTTTGATCAATACCAAGGGAAACATTCTTTTCCAGATTCATTGTTTTGGCAAAATGCATGTGTTCCTTGAGACATAATGTATTGTTATCCGACAATATTTCAGTTTTGTCATCGTTAATATTACTTTGTGTGGTGCTCATTTTTGACGTTGAAATTACAGTTGGCAGATGTTTATTATCAGTATTTTCATTTCTATTCATCTTTATGCCACCAGCTTCAAATATCTGACGTCTTGTAATATTGAAAATGTCCTTGCTGAAGTGATAATTTTTATTGCCTGTTAAAGGTACTGCCTGAAACCTATGACGCAACCTCGGATCAGTGTGTACATATCTTGGAAGAGCAGTTCTCGTAAAGTTTATTGTACTAGCTGAACTTTGTAGCTGGGAATGAAAGTGTGTGGCTTCTATGAATGAGAAAACAAGGGCAACAAGGAATACCCGGAATAGCATCAGCATTGCCATTGTATCAATAATCTCCCCTTCTCTGTAGCACCACTTTCATCCCAGATTATGAAGAATACTTTAGCCTCACTGTGTCAATAATCTCTGCTTCCTTGTAGCACCTGTTTCCCCACAGATTATTGACAATACTTTAGACTCACTGTACGAACAATCTTTTCTTCTCTGTAGCAAATCTTGCATCCAAGATTGTAGAGAATACCTTACTGTCACTGTAGCTGTAGAATAGAATAGAAAATAATATACAGTAACAGAATCAACCTTTCCTTCAATAGATCTTACTTCAAACAGGCAGCCACATTTGCCCCACAGTGTTCTGTAACACAAATAAAATGTTCACAATATTACAATTGAATAAATTATGTCTGTTGCAATGATAATAAAAACACCATGTGGCAAATAAGGTAATTTTAGAAAAAAAAAAAAAAAACAACAAAAAAAAACAACAACTGGGAGTCGAGTAAATATGACCGAATAATATGAATAATATACAGATCAGACGAGTAAGGAGACATTATACTTTGTGCTACAAACAAAACAGAAAAAAAATGTACGAATGTAGGCCTGACGACGTTAACAAAAAGAAAAAAGCTAGCTGTAAAAAAAAAAGAATGAACGCAAGATATGACCAGGAGACTCAATAAACAAAACACACATACATTTAAAATCGAGTGTGTTGACCAACGTCAACTTCAACGAACACAATAAAGGAGAGAAAAATAAAGGACAGGTGTCAGGTATCTAGATAGAGTTATTGTGACTGAAAGACGAGAAGTAAAGAGTTAAAGACAGTTACACAACAATTCAAATAATAACAGACTATAAAAAAATTAAAAATTAAGTTGCATGTCCTTCACAGGACGTAGCAGTAAACCCCAGCATTTTCACTGTTCGTGATTCCTGGGCAAATTTTATGTTCAGTAGTTTGCCATTGCCACTGCCGGCTCTGTGGCTAAGGGCTTGCGAACGCGGTTTGTGAGCCCGTATACCAGGGTTCGAAACACAGCGGTGCTGGTTTTTTCGAAAAAGGTATAGGGGCTGGTCGTTCAGAAAGCAATGGCAAACTACTGAACGTAACACTTGCCTAGTACATCAACAGCAGCTGAAAATGCTGGTGTTGACTGCAACGTCCGGTAAGGGATACGCAACAAATTAAAAAAAATGTTTTTTTAGTTTGCCATTGCTTTCTGAATGACCGGCTAGCATACCTTTCTCGAAAAAAACCAGCACCACAGCACCGCTGTGTTTCGAACCCGGGTATACGGGCTCACAAACCGCGTTCGCAAGCCCTTAGCCAAAGAGACCGGCCAATAACTAGGCAGAAATACGTGACATGCCCCGAGAGCCAGTCAAGTGGTTAAGCTAGTGTACTTTAGACATGATCAGCTCCACGTACTGTATCTACATTTCAAGTGTATTTCAACCAATGTCAAAGTCGTTTGAGGACCTGTGTGTGTAAGCAAGGACCAACTGAGAGATAGAAAGTCCGGTGAGTGATGCGAGTGAACATTAACGATGGTAAGCAGCGGTATCCCACATGTGGTTTTTGTTCTCAAATATATACGATTACTGTATGCCAGATTTTGGAACTGTACTAAGTTGTGTGTGTGTGTGCGCGCGCGCGCGTGTGTGTGTGTGTTCTTCTTCTTCTTCTTCTTCTTCTTCTTCTTCTTCTTCTTCTTCTTCTTCTTCTTCTTCTTCTTCTTCTTCTTCTTCTTCTTCTTCTTCTTCTTCTTCTTCTTCTTCTTCGTCTTCTTCTTCTTTTTCTTCTACTTTCTTTCGCTTGAAATATGTCTATAACTGCAATGTTGTATCTTTATGAATTTAACTGTCTTCCTTAGTTCACACAACGGTCCATAGAGTTTATCTTCCGCTGTCGTCTCTCTAGGCCAGAAGGTTTGCCTAGATATGTTATATTATTGGCAGTCTTGGAGTATTTGCTCTGCTGTCTGCAATGCCAATTCACATGTGCACATGGCTGTTTCACCAATCTTGAATTTTGTATACATGTGGTTGCGTAATCTATTGTGTCCTGTTCTGAGGATCAGAATAACAGACTAATGACTTGTTCTGGTCTGTCAATAACATGGTAGTCATCTTGAGCAGGTTTTGGTGGCTTTCGGACACATACTCTAGATCTTCCAGCTGAGGGATATGGCTGAACGCCTTTAATATATTAACCCTTGGCTATGAGAGCCGGGCCGATACCCTCCTACTGTAAAACGGAGGTGAGATGCTGAACACGCTACATGCTTAGATCAGATATTTGTTCGAAGGCTCTCACCTGGGGGATAAGGGATGAGAGGGCCTGGCCGTTACTCGCTCACAGATGCACGAAGGTAAGATGCTGAGCCGGTAGCTCATGTAGCCTACCTCGTGAGAGAGTACTAAAGGTAGAAAAAGCGCCCCAGTCGCACGAAATGGTTACGACGAAAGTGTTTATCTATACTCCTAGAGTGAGAGTAGTCAAGGATGGATAAACGTCACATTAACACGAAATGGTTACGACGAAAGTGTTTATCTATACTCCTAGAGTGAGAGTAGTCAAGGATGGATAAACGTCACATTAACACGAAATGGAACGCTTGGCTAGCGAATCCATTGCGTGGAAGTCCGAAGCGAAAGCTTGCCTAGTGGATGTCGTCCGCAGACTGACCGTTCCTGATCTGTGCGGGAAGCGGCCAGTGGCAAACGAAATGCCCAGTATATGGAAGTGAGGATTTAAAGCAGCCATGAGCAGGATGTGACGATTCCTCGGGTGAGCCCAGTCCCAGAGCACTATGTGCCGGCTCTGCAATTATGGAAGCCTCCTTGGATAGCAGGGAATGCCCATGGTCTGCCACTGCCTTCCCTTGAGGGTTGACCGTGATGTCTTTGGTCGTTCTACCTTGACCAGCTGCGATGTGGGCGACACTACAACAAAATATCCCTCGAAACCTCCAGGACGTTTAACCGATCGAAAACGCCCGCCGAAGTCGCATGTATAAGTCTAAGGGTGGCAAATTAAAACTGGCACAACGCATAAACGTCCGAGTGAAATGTCCCACGTACCCAGAACAGCTCTGACTATCTAGTTTTCTTAATATCCTTATATTCGAAACAGCTCTGACTAGATAGTTTTCCGAATGTCCATCATGCCATGAACAGTTCTGACTATATTTTCTTCCGGGCACAACGACTAGCACATGTCCGAATTGAAAGCGCGCTGAGTGGATACCGTCTGCAGACCGACCTGGGAGCTGCCCGTAGCGAACGAAATGTCCAATACACTGAAGTGAGGAATTAAAGCAGCCATGAGCAGGACGTGACGATTCCCAGAGTGAGCCCAACCCAGAGCGCTATCTGTCGGCTCTGCAAATATGGAAGCCTCCCTGGATGGCGAATAATGCCCATGGACTGTCCCTGCCTTCCCTTGAGGGTTGACCGTGAAGTCTTCAGCCGTTCCAACTTGGCCAGCTGGGATGTGGACGGTACCACTAAAGTGAGAGTCTCCCAGGAATGCTAACATGGTAAAAAAACGCATGCAAAAGTCGGAAGAGTTGGACCAAGGGATTAGACCCAAGGGTGCATAACAACACACCGCAATTACATCTGAAAAAATACTCCAGATGAATGCAGAAGAAAAAGAAGAAGAAGAAGAAGAAGAAGAAGAAGAAGAAGAAGAAGAAGAAGAAGAAGAATGCTCTTAACCATATGAAAACTGGCAAGATCCCAGGTTCAGACATCACAATAGACATGATTAATGCTTTAGAGGAATATGGAATAGATCAAGTCACCAGACTGCTGAATATATGATACTGGAGATATACCTCGCGAATTAAGTAATTCTGTATTTATTGCAACAGAATAAAGAAATCCCAAAGAAATCATGAGTCCTGGAATGTGATCAACATAGAACAATTAGTATAATGAGTCATGTCCCGAAGATTTTGCTAAGAATTATCATGCAAAGAGTTAGGAAGAAAATACAACATGAAATATGAGAAGAACAATGTGGGTTTGTAGAAGGCAAGGGTACAGTAAATGATGTGTATAAGCTGAGAACAGTAATTGAACGTTCTATAGAAGTAAACGAAGATCTACATCTTTGCTTTATTGACTACACAAAGGCTTTCGATAAAGTGAGACATGTCAACATAATAAAGAAAGATGCTTGAAGCTCTAAAAATTGATGGGAAAGATTTTAGACTTGTAAAAAATATGTATTGGAAACAAGAAGCTGCCAAAAGAATTAATAAGAAAGTAGGTCAATATTAGCCTATTAAGAGAATTGTGAGACAGGGATGTGTAATGTCTCCAGATTTTTCTCCCCTGTACAGTGAACATATTTTAAGAAATATAAAAGATATGGAAGGAATCACCATTGCGGGACGACACACCAATAACATTAGATATGCAGATGATACAGTCTTGATTGCAGACAATGAGCAGGATCTGCAACATTTAGTAGATGCGGTTGTTGCACACAGTGAAAAACTAGAGTTAGAAATGAATTGTAAGAAGACACAAATTATGGTCGTCACTAGGACGAAGGAAATACCGCAATGTAATAACAAGTAAATGAGCATAATCTTAAACAAATGAATCGGTACAATTATCTCGGAACATTCTTAACATCCCATGGGAAATGCCTTGAAGAAATTGAGATTAGAACAAGAATCGTCATGGCGAATGTGGCCTTTTGCAAGATGAAAAACATTCTGACCAATAAAAAGATGTCAATTGAAACGAGAAAAAGAGTGTTGAGGTGATACATAGAACCTGTACATTTATATGGATGTGAAGCTTGGACAATGAGCAGGCTAGCTGAAAAAAACATCTGGTGGCTGTGGAAATGTGGTCTCTGAGGAAAATGCAAAGAATACCACGGGCAGACAGAAAAGCAATGAACAAGTCCTTCAAGAAACAAATGAAAATCGAATACTGATTAGAGACGTTAGACGTAGACAGTCAATATTGTTTGGACATGTTATGAGAAGAAATGAATTGGGAAGACCGAGCGGAAGAGACCAAGGGGAAGGCCCAAAAGTAAATAACTGGATGGCTTGGACACGTCGCATGGTCGAGACAGGACTACGGATCTGATCCACGACTCTGGTGATATGGTGAGATGGCGAAACACGACCGGCATGACACATGATGGATGGATGGAGACAAAAACTCAGGATGTAGGAAGAAGTAGGAACCATGTGTTAGCAGTGGTATAAGGTGAAAGAGGTAGAAGGAACGATAAAACGAGTGGCAGCTCGGGATGTAGTAAACCAAGAGTAAGCATAGAAAGACAGGAAGTATACGAAAAGCTTAGAGAGCATTATGAGACAAAAGAGGGAATAAAACACTTTTGCCGCCCAAGAAAAGAACATTGGACGAAAGGCCGATATAATCGTATAGATTCCCAACTCAACAAGAGGATACTGCTTAGTGTAGGGTAATGCAAGCTAAGAGAATAATAAACTAAAATGTCAAGAGCAAACGAACGAACGAAAGAACAAACAAACTTTACTTTCAAAGGGTTTAGAATTGGACACGCAGGCCTGTCTGACATTCTGCCCTTCTTCTTTCTTTCCTCTCATACATTCTTTCATTCAACATCACGTATGAAGCAAATCTTTGACAACAAAGAACAATAAGCATTAAAACGCATGAAAATTAATCAATAATACATGACTCACTGAGGCAATGTTTAACATGGGCATTATAAATACCTAAGGAAGGTGTAACGTGCCATAGGCTACATATAGGAATGGTTTTTGACTAGTTGTCGTTTGAGATAATTTACCCTTATTATTGTCTTTTGTGTTGTTTTTTTTTTGTTTTTGGGGGAATGTAGTCTGTACTGAGGTAGTGTTCAAACAGGTTGCGAGGAGAAGATTGAGATTGTATAAATGTATGTATAAATGTATAAAACGTATAAATAATTCAAGACAAGATGGAACAGGTTGTTCAAACAGGAGACGTCGCTGGAGCTACTGAGTTGGTGCTCAGCGAGACACTTTCGACAGGCCACTTGGCGTTATAAGAGATCGAACCTTTGGGATAAAACTAGCAGCTAAGAAATCGAACATGTTACCATTGAATCCGTTATGAATACATGTCTCTTAAACACATTGTCATGGGAAGGGTTAAAAGTTATGATTTCCTTACGCTGTCTGGTGTTGACTGACGTTGAAGTGTCTTAATGATTGTTTGATTGCAATGTTGTTTGATTCTCGACTCGTATAACTGGCTTGTAGTTCAGAATGTTGTCTAGATGGATGATTAAGAAATACCACTTCAACCAGCATGTGGGCTTTCATGCGCACGATGTGGAAATTTGTCATTTTGTCTCTCTTTCTCGCTCAAAAGACCAAAAAAAGACCATTGGCTGCAGTCAAAACTCAACGATGGATTTATTCACAGTACTGCACATCCACATACATAACACCACATTGCAGCAGCCGGCCGTACTCCCTTCTAGCTTCTTTCGCATAGGGGCACGTTCGTCACCGATGCACTGCTGACCAAACGAATAATGCGTGGAATGTTAAACTGTCTTTTCCCAAACCCTTTCTCTCGTTTCCCGCTAATCGAGGCTGATCCAAGAACGGCCTGAATGGTGTGAGTACATGTTGTTTTGGGAGCGTGTTCTGTCTATCGTTCGTGTTTATGCCCCAACATTTAGATTGTAAGTCATAGTGTGGACTCTAACTGTTCTTTAAATGTCTACTGGCTTATGTGAGTGATGTGTTCAAAACGTGGTGTATGTCTCAATGTTCCGTGCCCGAATGAAATTATATCATTCGGGTTACTATATGACGCCTTTGTCTGACGTGCTTTTATCACGCGACATCAGTGCGTTTCCTATTAGTACATTTAGGTGTACAACGCATTATTTTTTCAGAACCTAATCGTGTTTTGTGTGTGTGAAACTTAACTCACTCTTTTCTGTGACATGTCACACAGGTCTTTAAGAATATGAGTAGTATACAATGTGCAATTTAATTAGATTTTGGGGTTTCAAATCCCTGATAAATCCTTCTTTACGGGGTTATCCCGCCATCTTGTTTCGTCACAAAACCGGCCCTCCATTGACCTCAATAGTTTGAACTTGGCGGGTATTTTCTTGGGTCTGGGTGACTACTTCCGGTCCCTGGGTACCCCCTACCGATCGCCCCGCCAACAGGTACCTCCGCCGGCCGCCTCGGCTTCCCCCGACCGCTTCCGAAACCATTCAAAGACAGCGAGGTAAGCCCCGGGCATGTGAAATACTTATATAGATAAGTAGACCAAATAGTTGCCGGGCACCTAGGTTCGAGTCCCAGTGTGTATGTGTATGTGTGGGTGGGTATGTGTTGTGCGGTCGAGCACCAGTCATGTAGATATCAACCCCCTTCGATGAGTAGATCGAAATCCAATATGACAGAAAATGATTTATTCCTTCACTCGAGTTACCCTGAGTAGGCCAAGTAATGACCGCATGAATAAACTTTCCACCATAATAGCTGATTTGGTAGAAGTCCCTACCCATGTATCAATATTAAGAGCTTAGTTAAAACCTGGTTTAAAAATATACTAGACATAGTTACATTACTATTAAAAAATTGGCCATAAAAACATAAAAAATGGCTAAATTTCTTGAATGTTTAGCGGAGCATTTTAATGTCAATATAAAACTACTAGTCTCAATTAATTTAAGACATACCATACTAAGATAATTATAAAAATATGTAATATTATTAAACCCTACAGTTATACCCTCCTAATTATAAATAGTAACCAGGGGACACTAGTCATGGCTCTTGACTAAACCAGAAGTAATAAGCTCCCCCAGTGCACACAAGTAAAGAGTGCCCAGCGACCGTCGTACGAGATTATCTGATAGCGGTCAGCCATCACGCCTAGGGGATTTTCAATTAACGTCAACGGACTTCAATGCTTATCTCCAGGTAGAGATCAGCTGACGTGGTACAGCCGGGGCTGTGAAGGAAATATTTGCGCAGGAAAAATAAGTTATTCTAAAATATAGCTATATGAAGCCGTTACACAAATGGTTTGAAATATTAAATATAAATAGATATGTATGTATGTATGTATGTATGTATGTATGTATGTATGTATGTATGTATGTATGTATGTATGTATGTATGTATGTATGTATGTATGTATGTATGTATGTATGTATGTATGTATGTATGTATGTATGTATGTATGTATGCATGCATGCATGCGTGCGTGCGTGCGTGCGTGTGTGTGTGTGTATGTATGTATGTATGTATGTATGTATGTATGTATGTACATATGTATGTATGTATGTATGTATGTACGTACATACGCATGTACGTATGTACGTACGTATGTATGTATGTACGTATGTATGTACGTATGTATGTATGTATGTACATACATATGTATGTATGTATGTACGTACGTACGTACGTATGTATGTATGTACGTATGTATGTATGTATGTACATATGTATGTATGTATGTATATATGTATATATGTATGTATGTACGTACGTATGTATGTATGTATGTATGTACATATGTACATATGTATGTACGTATGTATGTACATATGTATGTATGTATGTATGTACCCTTGCATGCATGCACAGCTGTATTTATTTCTATAGCTGCATGTAGAATATCCCAGTGAGTAAGGCATATATACTTAGGTGCCCGGATGACTTAGTCATGCGTGATATGCGCAAGCGTCTGTGTGTGTGCGTGCGTGCGCGCGTGTGTTCTTATGTACATCCGTGTGTGTGTGTGTGTGTGTGTGTGTGTGTGTGTGTGTGTGTGTGCGTTATCAATTACAGGACATCGCAGTCAACCTCAGTAATCTATGGAGGTGTCAGGCTTCCTGGGGCAAGTTTGCAATTGTCATTTTGAACAAACAACAGCGGTGTCATGTGTGTGTGTGTGTATGTGTGTGTGTCTGCGTGTGTGTATGTACATGCGTGTGTGTGTGTGTTCTCTATCAATTACAGGACATCGTAGTCAACCTCAGTATTCTATGGAGTGTCAGGCTTCCTGGCGCAATTTTTCAATTGTCATTTTGAACGAACGACAACCGTGTCGTGTGTGTGTGCGCGCGCGTTTGTGTGTGTGTGTGTGTGTGTGTGTGTGTGTGTATGTGTGTGCTATCAATATCAGGACACCGCAGTCACTCTCAGCATTCTGTGGAGCTTCAGGCTTCCTGAGGCAAGTTTGTCATTTTTAACGATTTAACAATTAAATTTCTCTTTATGTTTCCAACTTGCATGTTTCATGTACAAATTTAATTGTTAATGTTTTGTACAATTTTATTGTTGAAATTTTATTTTGTTATCCTTCAATTATAGTGACTTATTATATAACATACGTTTATTTTTCTGAAATACAGCTGTTGTTTGCATAGGGGACAGGCATATATCTTATAAGTTTCGATGAACATTGGTCAAACTTTTCACATTTGGTTAACAAAGTTTCCTACCTTTTTATGAGTTTTGATTAAAATTTGGTAAAATTTTTCCAAAAATTTTCACCTTAGGTTAACACATTTTCTTACTTGGCCAAGGGTTTTACCCTTTGGTTAACAAAGTTTCATACTTTTCATAAGTTTGGGTGAAATTTGGTCACATTTTTCACATCTGGACAACACAATCTCCTACTTTTCATAAGTTAGGGTGAAAATTTTCCAAATTTTCAAGTTTGGTTAACAAATTCTTCCTACTTTCCATATGTTTGACTGAGGTTTTTATATGTTTTTTTTTTTTGAAATTTGGCTAAACTTTTCACATTTGTTAAACACATTTTCTTACTTGGCCAAGAGTTTTGCGCTTTTGTTAACAAAGTTTCCTACTTTTCATAAGTTCGGGTGAAATTTGGTCAAACTTTTCACATCTGGACAACAAAATGTCTCACTTTTCATAAGTTTGGGTGACAGTTGGCCAAATTTTTCACGTTTGGTGAACAAATTTTGCTACATTTCATATGTTTGACTGAGATTTTTATCAGTTTGGTTTGAAATTCGGCTAACCTTTTCACGTTTGGTTAACGAATTTTCCTACTTTTCATAAGATTGGGTGAGCTTTTTATAAGTCTGGTTGAAATGTAGCCAAAATTTTCACCCTCTGGCTAACAAATTTTATTACTTGGCCAAGATTTTTTGCCATTTGATTAACAAAGTGTCCAACTTTTTATGAGTTTGTTTGAACTTTGGCTAACCTTTTCACATTCGTTAACAAATTTTCCTACTTGTTGATGCTTGTGGTTGATCTTTGACCAAACTTGTCACCTTTGGGTACCAAATTGTCCTACTTTTCATAAGTTTGGATGAAATTTGGCCAACATTTTCACCTTTAATTAAGATATGTTCCTACTTTTCATAAGTTTGACTGAGCTATTTATAAATTTGGATGAAATATGACCAAAACTTTTCACATTTGGTTCACAAAGTTTCCTACTTTTCATGAGTTTGGGTGAGCTTTTTATAAGTCTGGTTGAAATGTAGCCAAAATTTTTCCTATTTGGCTAACAAATTTTATTACTTGATTGAGGTTTTTGCCCTTCATTCTCTCATCGCATGACAACTATATACACCGTAGACACTAAATATTCAACAACCAAGAGGTAATTATAATCTATATACCTGTTTATTTTACAGTTTGTCAGTGCATTTTACAGTATTTCAGTACATTTTACAAGAATAAAAAATTCATAATGTTATTACACGAAATGGATGATATGCTATGAGCTGGTATACATAGTATCATTACAGCATTTTATTTTCACATACAGAGCTATACACATTGTATGTTGTTTCTGGGTTTCTTCACACCATTGTCTGAGTAGGTTGGTTTTTCCAGCTGGTAGCCTGGTATGTATATGTCACTTGGTCTGTTGTCATAAGGCTGGTCTCCTGATTGGTGGGCTGACATCCGAGTATTGTAGACAACAGGGCCATCAATCATCTGAGTGTCGGGCACATCAAACATCTGCTATTGGGCTCTTCACCTATCTGGTTGTTGGGGTCATCACACATCTGGCTGTAGCTGGGTTGATAACTGATGGTATAGTATGTGTCTACTTGGTGGCTTTGTTTAGTACAATGTTTGACTTGAGTGCTGTCTTGAGTGTGTTGGACTTGATTGCTTCGGTTGGTGTCTTGTTGCACATCAAACAGCTGGCTATTGGGCTCATGACACATCTGGTTGCTGGGACCATCACACATCTGACTGTAGCTGGGTTGAAAACTGGTGGTATAGTATGCGTCTACTTGGTGATTTCGGTTAGTTACGTGTTTAACTTGAGCCTTGACTTGAGTGTTTTGGACTTGATGGCTTCTGGTAGTGCCTTGTTTGTCATGAGCACTGACTTGAATGTTTTGGTTACTGACTTGCTTATCTCTGTTAGTACCTTGTTTGATTTCGTTACTGGCTTGGTTAACTTGGTTGAATTTGTCAAAGTCAGCTATGATCGTGCGATGCATGGCGATAATCTGTTCATATTCTTGCCGAGTCAGTGTCATTCCAATTTTAGTTGAGAACTTCTTGTCGGATTCACCGTAAAATCTTCGGATGTGTAACGTGCTCCATCCTCTGTAGGATGAGACAAACACGGCCTTATCACCACCTCCCCAGTTAGCAGGCACAGTCTTGAGGTCTGTAGTCACCTTCTTATCACAATTTTTGAGTATTACCAGCCTCGGGTTTATATACTAGTTTTTGAGCCACACGTAAAACCAGTTTCAGCCAGTTTCTTAGGTCAAGCGGTTCAGATTATGCTGACGCGGCTGTCCGTATGGCGCGACTAAGCGTTCTACTACCCGCTCGTTGACCCGTTGTATGTTTAAGTTGGGTTGGGGAATGTGGGTCATGCTTGCCCCATGACCTCTCAACATGATGAAATAGATATCGTAGAGGGCGCCTTGTTACTTGCGTTGAAGTCACTGTGAGCTACAGTCTGTGAAGTCAGAATACCAGTGATATACGTATGCAGTCTCATTACACCCACTGTAGTTTTCTTCGTATTGCTGACTGGTCAGCTATTAAAGACAGGACTGTAAGTATATTACAGCCATTTTTTTATGTAGGTGTTTTAATAATCATCCGCTAGTGTGGATTGACAAAAGGTTAAGGATGCTGGTGATGATGTTGGCTCGACGTTTGGTGAGGATGGTTCTGGAGTATCCTGTTGTTGATTATAGTCGAGGATGCACTCCTCAATTCTATTCAGGCTTAATGTGGTTATTTCTTGTTTGGTGAAGTTCTGTTATAGTACATCCTGCAATCGAACCGTTACTAGATCTGCAAAACTACCACCCTCACCATAATCACAAGAATGACTGAATGGATTCTCGGCTTCTTGATATTGTGGGACATTAAGACACGCCATGCAATAGCTGTATGGTTCAGCTCTTAGTATGCTCCACAGTTTGCTTATTAGGTTTTCATGGATCTCGGTATCTGTAAGACAGATAAGAACAGGGTTTTTTATCAGCGTTATAGACATTGATATTACAGTTAATAGCTATGAATCTGACATGCACTTTCTGTTACACACTTCATATATTTCTATCGATAATGGGTATGTGGACCCGCAGTACACTTTCACCTTCCCATACGACTACACATTACTACCTATATTATTAAGGTATCACCACAGTGCTGTGTTCATAAGTTCGAATACCAGCTCATGTCGATCCAGCCTACAATACTATAGGAAGAAATGGCTTATCTCTTCAGATATATGCGTCTAACAACATATATCCCCTGTATTATACTAGTATTGTTAGGTTATCCATACGCCTACTTGGAAAAACACAACAAAAATGTGAAAGCTTTATCGCAAAACCAAATTACAATTAGCGAGTTGTAACATTGTGAGCTGGTTGCTGTTCACTGAGACCGGTACTTCTATTCGACGAATGCTGGTCGTCTTATACATGCAATTTGCTGACGTAGAATGACTCAGCAGATCATTATGCACTGTCTGGTAATGTAACCAGATTCGACTCCATCTTTGAGCGGTTGAGTTATTAGTCACGTGTTTCGGATATATCCCATAAGACACGTGACCAGCTACAGCGCCATCTTTGATCGGTTTTATCACGTGGTTGTACACTTACGCATGTTATCGAATGCGACGCCATCTTTACCGGTTTTAAACATGTGTTTCGATTGTATACCTTAGACATATGACCGGAAGCATCGCCATATTTAATCAACTGTGACCATTACCTAAATGTCTCGGCTGTATCGTTATGCTGTCAGTACGCTCTGAGTCATCCCCCAGTTTTCACCAAAGACATGTCTGAAAACGTTCACGTACGTTCACTCCGGCGACATAGCCCCTTGATTAGTCACCGAGGAGGTCACCCTCAGATGATGATGATGATGATGATGATGATGATGATTTTGTTGGTGGTGATGGTGATGCTGATGATGGTAATCCTGATGACAGACACTACAGAAACTCATGGGTGACGGTTGTTCAGAAGACATCAGCAAGCCTGCCCAGGAAGCACGAAAACTGGGACTGGCTGCGACGCCCTGTAAATGCAATGCATTACAGCTTGACTGCAGTATATAATAGGTAGACACAAAGTTATAGTACGAGGCATACCTCTGGGCGTGAAGTGACACGGCAAGTCATGATGCACACGAACAACCAAACAATTTTGGGGCTGACTGCGACGTCCTGTAAATGCATTGCATTACACCTTGGCTGTAATATGTAATAGACAGCTATATAACTATAGTAGGGGTCATAGAATTGGTCGTGAGGTGATACGGCAAATCATAGTGGCACACGAACATCCAAACAATTTTGGGGTTTACTGCGATGTCCTGTATTGATAACACAGACACACACAAACACACACACACAAACACACAAACACACACACACACACACACACACACACACACGCACGCACATGACACAACTGTGGTTCGTTCAAAATGACAATTGCAAACTTGCCCCAGGAAGCATGAAGCTCCACAGAATGCTGAGGGTGACTGCGATGTCCTGTAATTTATAGAACACACACACACACACACACACACACGCATGTACACACACACGCATGTACATACACACACGCACATGACACGGCTCTCGTTCTTTCAAAATGACAATTGCAAACTTACCCCAGGAAGCCTGAAGCTCCACAGAATGCTGAGGCTGACTGCGATGTCCTGTAATTGATCACACACACACACACACACACACACACACACACACACACACACACTCGCGCACACGACATGGCAGTCTTTCGTTCAAAATGAGAATTGCAAACTTGCCCCAGGAAGCCTGACACTCCATAGAATACTCAGGTTGACTGCGATGTCCTGTAATTGATAGCGCGCGCAAATACACACACGCATGTACATACATACACACACACGCACATGACACGGCTGTCGTTCGTTCAAAATGACAATTGCAAACTTGCCCCAGGAAGCCTGACACTCCATAGACTACTGAGGTTGACTGCGATGTCCTGTAATTGATAGCGCACACACACCCACGCATGTACATACACACACACACACACGCGTGCACACACACACAAAGACGCATGCGCATATCCCGCGTGACTGAATCATCCAGGCACCTAAGTATATATATGCCTTACTCACTGGGACAACCTACATGCAGCTATAGAAATAAATACAGCTATAAATAGATAAATAAATACATACATATCTATTTATATTTAATATTTCAAACCATTTGTGTAACGGCTTCATAAAGCTATATTTGAGAATAGCTTATTTTACCTACGCAAATATTCCCTTCACAGCCCCGGCTGTACCACGTCAGCTGATCTCTACCTGGAGATAAGCATTGAAGTCCGTTGACGTTAATTGAAAATCCCCTAGGCGTTCTGGCCGACCGCTATCAGATAATCTCGTACGACAGTCGCTGGGCAGTCATTACCTGTGTGCTCAGGGGGAGCTTATTACTTCTGGTTTATTCAAGAGCCATGACTAGTGTCCCCTGGTTACTTTTTATAATTAAGGGGGTATAACTGTGGGGTTTACTAATATTACATATTTTTATAATTATCTTAGTATGGTATGTCTTAAATTAATTGAGACTAGTAGTTTTATATTGACATTTATATGCTCCGCTAAACATGCAAGATATTTAGCCATTTATTATGTTTTTAGGGTTAATTTTTTAATAGTAATGTAACCATGTCTAGTATATTTTTAAACCAGATCTTCACAAAGCGCTTAGAGATGATACATGGGTAGAGACTTCTACCGAATTAGCTATCATGGTGGAAAGTTTATTCATGCGGTCATTACTTGGCCTACTCAGGGTAACTCGAGTGATTGAATAAATCATTGTCTGTCATATTGGATTTCGATCTCCTTATCGAAGGGGGTCGATATCTACATGACTGGTGCTCGACCGCACCCCCCCCCCACACACACACACTGGGACTCGAACCCAGATGCCCGGCAACTATTTGGTCTACTTATCTATATAAGTATTCCACATGTCCGGGGCTTACCTCGCTGTCTTTGAATGGTCTCGAAAGCGGTCGGGGGAAGCTAAGGCGGCCGGCGGAGGTACCTGTGGGCGGGGCGGTCGGTAGGGGATACTCAGAGACCGGAAGTCAACCGGAAGTAGTCACCCAGACCCAAGAAAATACCCGTCAAGTTCAAAATATTGAGGTCAATGGAGGGCCGGTGTTGCGACGAAACAAGATGGCGGTATAACCCCGTAAAGAAGGATTTATCGGGGGTTTGAAACCCAAAAATCTAATTAAATTGCACATTGTATACTACTAATATGTTATCATTATTATGTGCCATTCTGATAAGCGTGGGCAGTCATGGTTTACCATCCCGCATGATCACAAGAGTTGTGGATCAGTTCTCTGTTCTTGTCTCGACCGTGCTTCTTAGCCAAGCCTTCCATATGTCTACTTTTCTGTCTTCACCCTGTTATTTTCTCATCAATCTTGCCAGTTGTCACCAAGTTATCGATTATACGAGGGCGAGTCAATAAATAAATCACACAGTTCTGTCGGATGGCAGGTAAATGTAGTTGGTTTTTTCTACAGGTGTCATTAGATGACAGCAACAGCGAACTTTATATTTCCTTTTGTCAGGTACCGCTAGGTGTCTCATGAGCATGCGCAGCGCATAAACGAAATGGTTACTGTGCTTACGGAGTATACAAACAAAGATCAACGTGCTGTTGTGCGTTTTTGTGTGTGGGGAAAAGGACTGCCTGCAAAGGACATTCATAAGGAAATGCTTCCTGTTTATGCTGACAAATGTTTGTCCCGTAAAGCGGTGCATAGCTGGGTAGAAACACTTTCTCAAGGATGCTCTAAAATTGTTGATGAAATCCGATCTGGTCGTCCTGTTGAGATTGCAACAGAAGAATCTGTACAGCGGGATGATTAGAGGTAACAGGCGAGTAACAATAGACTCTGTAGCATCTGCAACAGGGTGCTCATATGGTTCAGCATACAGCATAATGCATGATCAATTTCAGAAAGTGCGCTCAAGGTGGGTACCCAGACAATTGAAGGAGGAACACAGAATGAACCGATTTGGCCTGTCCTTGCATCATCTCTGTCGATACGAAGATAAAGGAGAAGACATGCTGAACAGGATTGTTACTGGGGACGAATCATGGGTGCATCACTACCAGCCCCAATCAAAGCGTACTTCAGTGCAATGGAAACATCCTTCTTCGCTTTGTGTCTAAACAAAGGTTACGCCATCAGCAGGGAAAGTTATTCTGATAGTGTTCTTGGATTGTCAAATAGTGCTTTTAAACAATTTCAAGAAGAAAGGTGACAATGTGAATTCTGAATCTTACTGTGAAGTTCTATCGATGCTTTATGATGCAATTCGAAGAAAATATCCAGGACTACTGACTAGAGGAGTGTTGCTTCTTCATGACAATGCCAGACCACGTACGGCTCGATTAACTCATAAGAAAATCAACCAACTAAGGTTGAAAGTTCTAGAACATCCACCTTACAGCCCCGACTTAGCCCCTAGCGATTTCTATCTTTTTGGTCCACTGAAAACCAACCTTGGCGGGAGACATTTTGCGAATGACGCCGAAATTGAATGTGAAGTGAAAACGTGGTTTAGAAAACAGAGCACGCAGGTCTATGCAGCCGGTATAGGAGGACTGATAAAACGATGGGATACAAGCATCAATGGTGGTGGAAATTACGTTGAAAAATAAAGGGAAATGTATGTATAAAAATAAACTGGTTTCAAGTTGTTATCATAGTTAGTTTGTGATTTTTTCTTCTTTTCGTTCATCCGGAGT
The DNA here is from genome assembly GCA_963921405.1 of Cepaea hortensis. Taxonomy (NCBI): domain Eukaryota; kingdom Metazoa; phylum Mollusca; class Gastropoda; order Stylommatophora; family Helicidae; genus Cepaea; species Cepaea hortensis. Next base: position 21,051,570 of record OY992888.1, on the reverse strand, counting down.
GTTTTTTCAGATGTGAATGCGGTGTGTCTGTTATGCGCCCTTGGGTCGAAACCCGTAGGCCAACACATTCCGACTACAGCGTGCTTTTTTGACCAGGTAGCATTCCTGGGAGACTCACTTTTGTGGTGCCATCTACAACTATGCAGGCCAAGGCTGAACGGTCGAGGCCAACGGTCATCCCTCAAAGGAAGGCAGGGACAGTCCATAGCATTTTCCGCCATCCAAGGTTGCTTCCATAGTTGCAGGGCCGACACATAACGTCCTGGATCTGGGCTCACCGAGGGAAATCGTCACTTCCTGCTCATGGCTGCTTTAAATCCTCACTTCAATATATTGGTCATTTCGTTTTCCCCGGGCCTTTCCCGCACAAACAGACAGGTTTGCAGACGGCATCCACTCAGCGAGTTTTCGGACATGTGCTTGTCGTTGCGCCCGTCAGAGCTGTTCCAGGCACGACAGACATTCGGAAAACTACCTAGTCAGAGCTGTTCCGAACAAGAGCGGCATTCGGAAACTAGGTAGTCAGAGCTGTTCCTAGCACGAGAGACATTCGGACGAGACATTTCACTCGGACGTAATTGCGTAGTGTCAATTTTTAATTTGCCACCCGTAGGACGACACTTCCGGCTTCCGGCGGGCATTTTTAAATGAGGTTAGCCTTCCTCTGGTTTTGAGGCACGTTAGACTGTTGTGATGTCGCCCACAACTCAGCTGGTCAAGATAGAACGATCAACGACATCGCGGTCGGCCCTCAAGGGAAGGCAGGGGCAGACCATGGGCATTATCTCGCTATCCAAGGCGGCTTCCATAATTGCAGAGCCGGCACATATTGCTCTGAGACTGGGTCACCCGTGGAGTTGCCAAGTCTTGCTCATGGCTGCTTTAGTTCCTCACTTCCATGTGTTGGACATTTCGCATGCCACTGATCACTCAAGCACACACCAGGAGCGGTCAGACTGCGAGCGACATCCACTCGGTAAGCTTTTGCTTTTGACTTCAGACAACGCAATAGGTTCGCTCGCCGTGCGTTCCATTTCGCGTCCTTGAGACGTACTTCCACTTTTGTCTACACTCTCTATGAGTTAGATACAGACAGTTTTCGTAACCGTTTCCTTCGACTGGGGCATTTTTCTGAGTTTTTGTACTTGTTCACGAGGTAGGCTACATGTGCTGCCGGCTCAGCACCTTACCTTCGTGCAGCAGTGAACGAGAAACGGCCAGGCCCTCTCATCCGGTAATCCCTCATATCCCCCAGCTGAGAGCCTTCGAACATGTATCAGACCTGAGCAATCAGCTTGCTCAGTATCACGCCTCTATTTTTCGGTAGGCGAGTATCGGCTCAGCTCTCAGATCCAATGGTTTGTGGCTTAGAGGCGTTCAGCCACAGCCCTCGACAGGGAGCCTTAAGAGTTTTGTCCGGACCAAGAACGTCTGCCTTCATGCACCTGATTTAATTTTTTGACCGCTAACCTCAGTCTTACCTGCAGAGCAGCAGGTTGTGTCTCTCTTAGTCTGGCCCCTATCCCATAAGCTGTCTGATATGTAGTTTTCACCCATTGGCAAGCACATGGGGTCAGAGGGACACACAAGCTCCCCCACCGCGGCAAGGTGGAGACACATCGGGGGAGATTTGTGATTTAATTATTGACTTTCCCTCGTATTGCTTCTCGTAACGTGGCCAAAAATGTTGACTGTCCACATTTAATTTATCTAATAAGTTTACTGTTTCTTGTAGGACTTGCTCATTGGTAGTGCTGTGGGCCCATGGTATTCTTCGCGTTTCCCTCAGAAACACATTTCCACCGCCATTAGATGGTTTTCAGCTTGTCTGCGCATTGTCCACATTTCACAGCCGTACAAAAGTATTTTCTATGTACACCACTATACGGCTGGTGGAAAGTTAAACTCGGTGCTGCTGGTTAGGTCAACGGAGGGAGGAGATTCTACGTTGGTGGCTATATATATATGACGGCGCTCTGTCACATTACTACACAACTAATTAATACTAATCATCAGTATAGTAATAGGGAGGCCGTAAAACTGTCCAAGTACAGGCGGTTAGAGTTCAGTCCGGTCTACCGTTCGTGATTGTTAATGTTTATGCCCATAACTCGAGTGTGGATTCCCAGAAGTGGCTGTGCGTAAGTGACATATTAAGCCTCTAGAGAAATGTTATTTTCTGCTAAAGGCAGATCATGGGGAAGCAATTCCTCCAACACACAGGGGGAGAAGCTTGAGATTGTACTTGAAACAATTGACCTGGTTTGTATCAACAGTGGCTGTGTCATCAGGACTGCAAGTCGTCCAGGTGATGATGACAGTATTATTTATCTGGCGCTGGTTTCTCCTTCACTCACTACACTATATAGATGGGGAGATCTAGGGTACCACGGCAGCGACCATCATCCTTGCAGCATATTGGTGAAGAAAGGCAGAACCAGGCGGCACAAGTCAACGGTCCAAACGTTCTAGTATGACAGTACAGGGCAAGATGTGGTGAGTAAAATAAGGCGCAACAAGCGCAGAAAGCCGCAGGGCAGGAAAATAAAAGCTGGGAGCAGCCACCTTGGTGGAATTTCGAGGTGGAAAAGGTCTGAGTGGACAAGCGTAGTGCTGTAAGGAAATGGTAAAACGCCAAAAAGAACAGATTTGCCCATCCTAGTCCCCGCATGCACTTAGAAAGAGAGATGCACACAAAAGTAACATACTTAAAAAAAAAAAAAAAACTGATTAAGGTGGTTAAAGGTGAAAAACTGGGCAGAGGTATGTCACAGAGTAAGCACATACAAGTCACTGAAATTTTTCTGACGACTACATAAAAGCATGAGCGGGGCAGTCAAGAATAAGAGTATTCCTGACATCCAAGGTGCTGAACTCATCTAGCTGAGGACTGACGAGAATAAGGGGAAACCCTCTTCGAACGCTATCTAGAGCAGAGGAACCAGACAGACATGAGATGCCGAAACTTCACCTCAGATAGGTGCAATGCCCAGAACATTTCGGATGAAGACGCAGTGACAGTGAAAGAAATCAAGGCTGGGCTTCGACGTTAAAAAAAAACAGCGCTCCAGGGCCAGATGGCATAAGATAAGACGGCATCAATATGTTTACCGGCAACGAGCTAGTGAAATTAGCAGACATGTACAACAACAGGTCTACAACAGGTAGCAGCGAACCGCCAGACATGGAGAGCCATGACTTCCCTATGCACCGACTTAGGCTCAAGTGGAAAGACTAACTAACTAACTAACTAACTAACTAACTAACTAACTAACTAACTAACTAACTAACTAACTAACTAACTAACTAACTAACTAACTAACTAACTAACTAACTAACTAACTAACTAACTAACTAACTAACTAACTACAACAACATTGTAGGTAGTGCTAGCGTCAAGGAGGAGTGGTTACACAGCTATCTGATTCCCTTGCCGAAGCCTGACAAAGATCACACAAAAATTCAGGGATATCAATTAATAACCATGCAGGATACAATAGGCAAGCTGCTGGAGATGTTAATAGCCAGACAACATCAAGCCAGCTAGAGAGGCAAGTGTTTTTCCACCTACCCTGGGAGGGTACCGTCCAAAAAGAGAAACCTGGACCAATGGAGCAGTTTTTGCCCATGACGTCAATGAAGGTTTCCACTCAGGCATTGAACATTAGCTGCAGCGATCATCTTGAGGACGCGCACAACAGAGTACCATTGGATCTTTTAATGCTTCAGCTTCTTGAACTCAAGATAAGTCCTTTACTCCTTAGTTGGATCGCTGCAGCCCTCTTCCAACGGAAAGTAATCTTTAGATGTGGCAGTTGGACTTCAGAACCAACAACAATATATCCTGGCCTACCACAGGGATCACCATTATCTCCGGTGCTGTTCAACGTCTACACTGTTAGAATCACCAGCGAAGAAATAATAGGACCGGACAGGACATTGTCATATGGAGACGATGTTTTAATGTATCGTCAGGGCAAGGATAGAGATAAGGCTGCTGTTGAACTACACACAGAACTCAATCGCATAAACACTTGGTGTGTTGAAGCTGGGACAATGGTCAACCTAACAAAGGCAATAGTGACATGGTTCTCTCTGAATAACCATATTGTCAACACCCCAACGCCAACTGTAAATGTGGGTTCAGAGACGGTGGGAAGAACGCTGACAATGAATTACCTGGGGATATGATTTGATCGAAGCCTAGCTTATACGGAGCACGTAGACCAAGTGATAACAAAGGCCAAGCGGGGTTTGGTTGCTATACGGTTGACGGCGGCGGCAAACTGTTCGTAGCGCCATCTATGTCTTCTTTACGACGGGCTGGTCCTTTCTGTTCTGGAGTATACGATGGCGATCCTGACTCTTAGCCATAAGCAGATAGAAAGGATGGAAAGGATACAGAAGGAAACCATGCGCATCATTCTTGGATGCACAAGCATGTAGGGCGATGCTCTACCTTCTAGATTTTCCAACCATTAGGGACAGCATAAAAATGTGACAAGCGCGTGCCTATCTCAGAGTCAACACACAGCATCCTCTGCATAGCGAGATTAAGAAGGTTTAGGGCAGCAGGTTAAAAAGAGGGAAGTCGTGGATGGGTCAAGCCGAAGACATTCTTCAGCAGGTTTGTTCACATGAGGACATAGAACCTGGCGAGGAGTGAGTAGAAGTGCCAACAGAGTTATGTACATCCTTTTCAGTGTGCATCAAACTAGACCGTAAATCAATCAATTAATCATGTGCCATGCCGGAAAGCGTGGGCGGTCATAACTCGCCATTTCACTCGATCACCAGTGTCGTGGATCAGCTTAGTGTTCCTGTCTCGTCCATGCGATGTGGCCAAGCCATCCAGGTATTTTCCTCTCGGTCATCCTCTTGGTCTGTTCCCTTCGATCTTGCCAGTTGTCACCAAGTTCTCCAATCCATTTCTTCTCATAACATGTCCAAAAAATATTGACTGTCTACGTCTAATTTCTCTAATCAGTTTACGATGTTCATTTGTCTCTTGTAGTACTTGGTCATTGGTTTTTCTGTCTGTCCATGGTATTCTTTGCATTTTCCTCAGAAACCACATTTCTGCAGCCATCAGATGCTTTTCAGCTTGACTGCTCATTGTCCAAGTTTCACATCCATACAAAAGAACATGCTCTATGTATCCCCTCAACACTCTTTTTCTCGTTTAAATTGACATCTTTTTATTAGTCAGAATGTTTTTCATCTTGCTAAAGGCTACTTTCGCCATGACGATTCTTGTTCTAATCTCTTCAAGGCATCTCCCATCAGATGTTATGACTGTTCCAAGATAATTGTACCGATTCACTTGTTGAAAAATATTTCCATTTACTTGTATATTACATTGTGGCACTTCTTCCTTCCTTGTGACGACCATAACCTGAGTCTTTTTACAATTTAATTCTAACCCCAGTTGCTCACTGTGTACAACAACCGCATCTACTAATTGTTGCAGGTCCTGCGCATTGTCTGCAATTAATACTGTATCATCTGCATATCTAATGTTATTGATGTTTCGTCCTTCAATGCTGATTCCATTTATATCCTCTACATTTGTGAAAATATTTTCACTGTATAGGGAAAAAAGATCTGGAGACATTACACATCCCTGCCTAACACCTCTCTTAATTGGCTGATACTGTCCCACTTCATTATCAATCCTTATTGCAGCTTATTGTTTCCAATATATGTTTTTTATGAGTCTAATGTCTTTCTCATCAATTTGTATATCTGCAAGCATATCCACCATGTTGACATGTCTAACTCTACCAAAAGCCTTTGTATAGTCAATAAAGCAAAGATGTACATCCTTGTTTACTTTTATAGCACGTTCAATAACTGTTCGCAGCATATACACAGCCTTTACTGTACCCTTTCCTTCTACAAACCAGCATTGTTCTTCCCCTATTTCAGGTTGAATCTTCTTCCTCACTCTTTGCATGATAATTCTTAGCAAAATCTTTGTGATGTGACTCATTATACTAATTGTTCTATGTTGATCACATTCCAAGGTTCCTGATTTCTTTGGGATTGCAATAAATACAGAGTTACATAATTCAGGAGGTATATCTCCAGTATCATATAATGTGTTCAGCAGTCTGGTGAATTGCTCTAGTCCAAATTCTTCTAAAGCTTTAATCATTTCTGTTGTGATGTTATCTGCACCGGGGGACTTGCAAGCTTTTATATGCTTAAGAACATTTTGAACCTCCATCTTTAAAATTACTGGTCCTTCATTATTGAATCTAATATCATACTGTTCCTCTCTGTTATCATTATACAGGTTTTTCACATAATCTGTCCATACATGTAGAATCTGATCTTTTTCTATTATGATTTTGCCATCTTTAGTTTTTAGACAGCCTGTTGATGTACTTGTTCTTTTATTAGTAAGTTCCTGAATTCTTTTGTGCACTAATTTGGTATTTTGACTGTTGTGTTGTTTTTCAATTTCTAAGCACTTTTCCTCAAGCCATGATTCTTTTGCCTTCCTACAAAATATTCTGACTTGCCTGTGAATGTCTTTATATTTGGCATGATTATATTTGTTGAGTCTTTTTGTTTCCATTAGGTGTAAAATTTCTTCAGTCATCCATTTCTTACGACCCACCTTCTGTAATTTTGGAATAGTTGTTTTTGCAGCCACATTGATTGAGTTCTTCAATATTTCCCATTGATCATCCACACTCTGGAATAATATTTCTAGATCAGACAATATTTCAAATCTGTTCTGTACTCCTATGTTGAATTTGTGTTGTATTTCCTTGTCATTACTCAATGTACACAAATCATATTTATTGTTTCCTGTTATATACTTGACTTTCTTCAACTTTATCTTCAATGTGCCTGTGAGTAATCAGTGGTCACTATAACAATCAGCACTGGGAACTGTTTTTGCTACTGTTAGCGCGTTTCTAAATCTTCTGCTGATGAGAATGTAGTCAATCTGGTTTCTAATCCTGCTATCAGGACTCCTCCATGTCCATAATCTTCTAGGGTGTTGCTTAAACCAGGTGTTTCCTACAATCATTTCCTGTTCTTTTGCCCACTCCACGAGTCTGTATCCTCTTTCATTTCTCTCTCCTAAACCATAGACCGTAAATGCAGAGAAGAAAATCCAGCTGCTGTGAAGGCGGAAGTACAGGCTCTGATCTTCGAGAATTCGTTAGAGGATGATGCGGTCATTTACACGGATGGGTCTGTCGTCCAAGGAGTGAAAAGCTCATGGGCCTTTACGGCTCAGGCCGGAGGGAAAACTGTGAAGGGAGAGTCTGTCGCTTTTGATTGACCACAAACAGCCTGACTATGGAATTCATGGCAGCAAGTAAAGCAATAACATGGCTCGAGACACAGACATTCACTAGGGCATGTTTCCTTAGCGACTCAATGAGCATGCTCAAGAGGATAGAGACGGGGTGGATCCGAAGAGAGTGGTTGCTGTCTCTGGAGTGGTCTCGGCTGACAAAGATTAGTTTCATCTTCGTGCCAGGGCATGCGGGAGTACGAGGAAATGAACGGGCTGACAAGATCGCAGGTAAGGCTAATGTGCAGGGCGGACGCGCCATGGACTAGGCTGACATTCTGAATGCTCTATGAGAAGTAAAACTTTTGCGAGAACCAAGTGAGGATTGCCGGTCTCTCTGGCTGTGGGGTTACAACACTTTCTCTCTGTAATCCCGTTTATCACGCAGAGTCTCGTAGCAGAGCGAGAGCTGAGGCGGTTCTACCCCCGCTCGTGACTTGCGGGATACTGAGCCGGCCGCTCAGAAAGCAATGGCAAACTACTGAGCGTAATCTTGCCAAGAGATCAACATACAGCTGAAAGATGCTGGTGGTGACAGCTAAGTCCTGTAAAGGATATGCTTAAAAAAAAAAAGTTAGGATTGCGAATCTACAACCATGGTCAGAATGCGAGAACAGCAAATTAAAAGAGGGGTGGTCAAACAAGAACACTACGTAGGAAGCCAAAGAAGATTGATAAATCAACACAAAACTGTAGCCGCTACACGCTGCGGGATTTGTTGCGGAGGGGATCCGAGCACTTATGGACTGAGTGGTTCGCTGTGCAATGAGTGTGATCTGTCGACTAACTAACTAACTAACTAATCAAAATGTTTCTAAAATATGTCTTTTATTATCAGCTCTTCCTGCTCCCACTAATTATTATTATTTTTCGCTTTATCTTACTCCATGTCACACTCTTTTCACTTCTTTTTCTACTTGACTGTTGACTCATTAACTTACATCCGATTACGTTCTCAGTGATTCATTATGCATCCGGTATGTTGAGCCACATTTCAAGGTTAGGCGTTGAATGGAGTCCTTGCAGGTCCACGACCCCTAGCGTTAAATTCATGTTGGCGTCAGAACATGTTGAAATAGTGGGCAATGAATAGATGAGTTAGGAGGGTAAGTTAATAAGTAAGCCACAAATGGCTGTAGAAAAATAACTAAACATGATAATAACTTGAAACCAGTTTATTTTTATACATACACTGTCCCTTTATTTCTCAACATAATTTCAACCTGCATTGATGCACTTATTCCATCGTTTTATGAATCCTCGCAAACCGGCTGCATAGTACTGCGTGCTCTATTTTAATATACCTGCCATCCCACAGAACTGTGTGACTTACTTACTGACTCACCCGCTTCACTTTTTCTACCCAGCTATGCACCGCTTTAGGGACAAACATTTGTCAGCATTAATACTGACAACTCACTTTGGCGGGAGACATTTTGCGAATGACACTGAAGTTGAATGTGAAGTGAAAACGTGGTTTAGAAAATAGACCACGATTCTGTGATGCTCAAAGGACAACCAGTTATATGCGTGAGGCATATCCTGGCGCTACCAATAATGGTAGATAGGCATAGGGTCCTTCAGGCCAAATGGTACCTGAGAGTTGCTACAGATAGGCATCACCCCCTGCATGAAGCCATGGATAAGGTCAAGGGTCATTGATTTAGACGAGGCAGGTCCTGGATGGCACAGGCAGAAATATCTAACCTCAGGTGTGTGATCTAGAGACCATAAATCGTGAAAAAGAGCGGGTTAAAGTACCGGAAGACATGACGGACTAGCACAATGTAATAGTAACACAAGGTCGTGAGTGTAGAGAATCGGCATTGGGCAGCACAGAGTTTGGGATGCAACAACTGATCCAGAGTAACACACATCAAGGTGACATAGAGGATGATTGGTCAGTGGTGAGAGACAGACGGAGTGGTTGGGATTTCATTGCGAAGGCTAATGGACGATTCTTGAAAAAGGAGAGTATGGCATATGATGCTACGACTTCCAGCATGAGAACTGAAGTGGAAGCAGTCACAGCGGCATTCCGTTGGTTAGTGGAGACCACAGCAACACACATTGTCTTCAACACGAACTCAAGGAGTGCGCTTAGTAAAGTGGAGAAAAGAATGTTGAGTGTGGAATGGCTCACCACGCTTCAGGGGTCACAGATTGTAAGAATATGTATGGATTTTTGCGCTGGCCATGCGGGAGTGCGGGGAAATGAACAGGCTGATAGGCTTGCAGGGCATGCACCTCTTGGTACTCGATTTCCTGTAGACAAGGGAGACGTGGTCGTGCGCCTGTGGGACCAGGTGGAGAAGGTGGAGGAACAGATTGAGAACCCGTATGTCGAAAGGATGAGATTACGGAGGATTGCCATGGGTTCTGGTAGAATCTCAAAACTGAGAGGGAAGACCAGGAGAACTTTCAATCTGATAGCGGTGGGAACGATTAGTAGTGTGACTCTTCACTGGCGGGCGAACGAGGGGACGGGCGCATATGGAATTGTCCTGAGTGCAATGATGTAGGTTCTTAGCTCAGCTCAACTCAGCTCAACTCAGCTCAACTCTGTTGTGCATTGATGTGATATTCTTACTGTTGTTTTGTTTTTCAGTTTCTATGCAACTTTTCTCGAGCCATGCTTATTTTGCCTCCTTACATAATGTTCCGACTTTTCAGTGAATCTCTTCATATTTGTCAGGATTATTTTTAGTGTGCCTTCTTGTTTTCATTAGTTGAAAAATTTCTTCAGTCATCCATTTCTTAAGACCTACTTGCTTTAATTTTGGAATAGTTGTTTCTGGAGAAAAACTTATTGAATTCTTCAACATTTCCCAATGTTCATCCATATTTTGAAATAGGATCTCTAGATCAGACAATGCATCATATCTGTTCTTTACTTCTATTTTTGAATTGTCTTGTATTTCCTTGTCAGTTTTTAATGTACACAGATTATACTTTGTGTTTCCTGGTGTAGGCCTATTCTTGACTTTCTTTAACTTTACCTTCCAGTGTGCCTGTAATCAATCTGTGATCACTGTAACAGTCTGCATTTGGAACAGTTTTTGCGATTGTTAACGCATTTCGAAACCTTCTGCTGATCAGGAGGTAATCAATCTGATTTCAAACACTAATCTCAGGACTTCTCCATGTCCATATCGTCTTGGATCTTGCTTAAATCAGGTGTTTCGGACAATCTTCTCATGTTCTTTTGTCCATTCTACAAGTCTGTATACTATGTCGTTTGGTTCTCCCAAACCATGTTTGCCTACCGTGCATCCATCGCCGTGATTTTATAATTTCGCATTGAGGTAATACAATATATTTATTTCTGAATTTCACATTTCTTGTGTTCTATTTACAGTGAAGATAATTTGATGATCAACCAACCAACTTACCAAGCAACCAAAAAACGCACGCACTAACGCACGCACGAACAGACAGACATCCATACATACATACATACATACATACATACATGCATGCATATATACATGCATACATACATGCATACATGCATGCATACATACATACATACATACATACATACATACATACATACATACATACAGACAGACAGACAGACAGACAGACAGACAGACAGACAGACAGACAGACAGACAGACAGACAGACAGACAGACAGACAGACAGACAGACAGACAGACAGACACACACAAACACACACACACACACACACATACACACACACATACATACATACATACATACATACATACACACATACATACATACACACACACACACACACACACACACACACACATACATACATACATACATACATACATACATACATACATACACACATACATACATACATACATACATACATACATACATACATACATACATACTTACATACATACTTACGTACATACATACTTACATACTTACGTACGTACATACTTACGTGCAGTACATTACTTGTATGACTTACTTCGTCCTCGCTCGTTAACACAAACAGCCGATGTGACGACCAGCAAGTGTTTCTATGGGGATGATAACTCATTCAGCGCGTGACCATTACATAATCAAGTAAACACGTTTGGTTGAAATCCCCCGGAAGTTATTTAAGTTGAGCTCAAGGATACAGTACTTGAAAAGATGTTATGAAATGTGTACCCATAGGTGTGTATTTTTCATTTGTGTGTATTTTTTTTTTTTTTTTTTTTTTTTTTCGCTTTTCCATCCTGTTTTCAGGATATTGCGGTCAACACCAGCATCTTTCAGCTGTATGTTGATTTCTAGGCTAGATTACGCTCATCAGCACGCCACGACTTTCTGAGCGACCGGCTCCATACTCTCATAAGTCACTTTTGCGATTCGAACCACTGCTAATTCTTGTCGCGTCACGTGACGAGAGTATTCGGGGTTAGCGGAGAAAGCTGCTAACCCCTCGGCCATGGAGCCGGCATTTGTGTGTATACAATTATAAATTTATCCGCGGCAACGTGTTTTGAAGTTTGTACATGATATGCATTTGTTCATTTGTTCATGTGTGTATTTACACTAATTGTTATAGCAACATGGACATTTTATTTTTTGAGGGGGGTGGGGTGGGGGAGGGGGGAGGCTTGTAAAAGGATATGAATATCTGGAAAAAGTGACAACGGAGAGAGGTGTAACTGGGAAGCAGAAAAGAGGACGACCGCAGCACAAGTGGATTCATGATGTGATAGATAATTTATACACGACATCCACGGAATTTGGACATCAGTGTGTTATAGAGAGACCGTAAAGAAGAGGTAGATAATTTATACACGATATCAAGAGAGTCTGGATGCCAGTGTGTTATATGGAGACATTTTCAGAGACTGGGGGTCGCCAAGGCGAACTGGTTACGCTACCTGCCTCTCGTTCCGAAAGTCGTTGGTTCAAATCCGGACTAAGTCGTTCGGTTTACGAGTACAGTTTTCTTGGAGACTCCAAGGAGTCGTTACTGTAGCTACAGAGTTCGCGCTTTTTGCGACGCTTTCGACAGGCCGCTCTGCGGAACGAGACCAAGCCATATGGGGTAGAAATCGGTGCAATGAAGTCGATCCTCTTGCATTTAACACCTTTGAATTTCGAAAGACTGTTATTGAGCAGACTTCTGCACCGGACAAGCCGGTGGATGTCGATGAGATTCTTGGACACTTCATCTCTTCTTCTTATAGTTTATGCTGTGTGGCATTGGTGATAACTTCTTATAGTTCATGTCGTGTGGCATTGGTGATAACTTCTTATAGTTCATGTCGTGTGGCATTGGTGATAACTTCTTATAGTTCATGCTGTGTGGCATTGGTGATAACTTCTTATAGTTCATGCCGTGTGTCATTGGTGATAACT
>OY992888.1:20963908-21033908 GCA_963921405.1 Cepaea hortensis | reverse complement strand
GACGACGACTTTATTCAAATCCTGCGCCAAACAGGCCAAGGCCGACAAATGGGACGAGTTCTGCAGGAAGGTGTGCTCCGAGCAATCTCTTACGACATTCTGGCGTCTCCACAAGAGCATGAACGGTGCTGCACAACGTAGGGGTATTCCAGACTTTCAAGGCACAGACCTCGCATGGAAAAAGTCGGATGCGGATAAAGGTAAGGCCCTTCTTGCACGCTACATAGAACAGACTGACCAGAAAGACGAGCCCGCCAGACAGAGGACCACAACAACACTCTCTCAGTTGTGCGAGGGGGTCGGGACAGACGAAGAATGGACAATCACAGTTGAGATATTGCGTGCGATGCTCAAGAAATCACCTAACACCGCCCCAGGCCCAGACGGCATCCGATATGGTGACCTAATGGTGATATCAGATGATGACATGGAAGAACTGGCCAGAGAATTCAACACCAGTATCCAGAGGGGTCAGGTCAAAGAAGAATGGCTACACAGCTACTTGCTGCCGCTGCCAAAACCGAACAAAGACCATTCTAAGATAAGCGGCTACAGAATCATTACGATGCAGAATACTGTTGGCAAGCTACTGGAGAAAATTGTAGCACACAGACTTGCTTGGGACTTGGAACAGCTCGGCTGATTCCCGCCCACACTTGGAGGATACAGACGCAACAAAGAGTCATGGCTGAATGCGGCGGTCTTTGCTCAAGATGTTTACGAAGGATTTCAGGTCAGAGAAGAGACATGTGCGGCCGCCATAGACTTAGAGGACGCATATAACAGAGTATCTTTCGAGCACTTGATGCAAACCCTCCTCAGACCGAAAGTGCACCCTCACCTTGTACGATGGATAGCTGCAGTTCTACTCCAAAGGAAGGTGGTGCTAAGATGCGGGAGTTGGTCTTCTGAGCCGATAACGATATGTCCAGGATTGCCGCAGGGTTCACCACTGTCACCAGTACTATTCAACGTGTATACGGTGCCGATCACTGAACAACAGTTGGATGGGAGGGGTAGGACTCTATCATTCGTTGACGACATCCTCGTGTATCGACAGGGTCGAGATAGACAGGCGGTTGCCAACTATATGCAGGGCGAACTAGATCGAATTTCCTCATGGTGTGCTGATGCCGATGCCCTTGTCAACCCTGCAAAGGCAACGGTTACATGGTTCTCACTAAACAACCATATTGTGAAAACAGACCTGCCGGCAGTAAGAATGGATGGGAGCATTCTGAGTAGAACCCAGTCAATGACATATCTTGGCGTGAGGCTTGATCGTAGCCTGTCCTTCAGAGATCATGTCGATTATGTCATAACGAAGGCTCGAAAAGGTTTGGCAGCAATGAGAGTCATGGCGACTGCCAATATCGAGCAAAGACTGCTATTACTTCTGTTCCAAGGACTTGTGCTTTCACGCATCGAGTATGCCCTGGCCATCCTCACTGTCAGCCCTACACAGATTGGAAGACTTGAAAAGGTACAAAACGAAGCCATGCGCATCATTTTGGGCTGCACGAGAGACACCAGCTGTGTAGCAATGAGATACCTCCTTGACTTCCCGACAATGGAACACAGGATCAAGATCTGGAGAGCTCGTGCATACTTAAAAATAAGTGCAGATGAGCAGCACCCTCTGCATGACGCTGTATTCAGAGAAAATGGTGACAGGCTAAAGAGGGGCAAATCATGGATGGGTGGGCGGAAGATGTCGTCTGACAGGTCTGCAGTGTTACCAGTATCAACCCCGATAAGGAATGGGTGCCGGTGCCTCCAGCGTTTAAGTGTACCTTCTCCTGCATTATCACACTCGACAGACGGTGCAGAGAGCAGAACCCTGCCGCTGTCAATGCAGAGGTTAACGCGCTCATCTATGATCACTCAGATAGCCCCGAAGTGCTCATCTATACAGATGGATCTGTTGTAAAGCAGCAGAGAAGTGCGTGGGCATTTACAGCCCGTTCAGCGGGCCGAACCGTTCAAGAATCCAGTGGTGCCCACTCTATGACCACGAGCAGCATGACGATGGAGGTGATGGCAGTTACACAGGCTTTCATATGGCTGGAATCACAGCATTATACCAACGTGTGTGTACTAAGTGATTCAATGAGCATGATTCAGAAGGTCGAAGCTGGATCTGTACGTAGACAGTGGACTGAGTCGCTGCGGAAGTCTGCTGTCCGCAAAGTCACCTTCATCTTCGTCCCGGGACATGCGGGAGTCGAGGGAAATGAACGACCTGATAAATTGGCTGGCTCTGCACCCCCTGTGGATGGCCAGCCCATGGATCGTGCGGATGTTATTAACGCCCTTAAAGATATGGCGAGAACAGAGGATTTTGACGCCAGTGATTCCACATCGATTTCCAGGATGAAAGACCTGGGAGTAAGAATCGGCACAGCCAGACGCGAGAGGTACATCGGGAAAACAAAGCGCCTCGTCAACCAACACAGAACTGGCACTATTAGCCACCGGACGCTGATGCATATGCTGGGGGGAGGATCTGAGCACCTATGGACATGTCCGGAGTGCAACGAAGATACCCCAACTGATAACTAACTAACTAACTAACTCGTCCATCTCTCGATGTTATCTTCCCACTTGTATCGTTGTCTACCTCTTGCTGGCTTGCCTTCAACCTTGCCCTTCAGTATGGTTGTTATGAGAGTGTTATGACTTTTAAAGTGGCCAAAATATTTCACTTGCCTCTATTTTTGTTTTATTTCTTTTATCAACTCTCTTATCATTCCCATTTTTATAGAACTTTTGTATTTGGTTGATTTTGTTTCCATGAAATACGACATGTTCTTCTGTAAATCTACATCGCCAGGGTGCTATTCGACTTTCTAATTGCTTGTTCAATATCTAGGTTTCCGCGCCATATAGTAGTAGAATATACATAACATTTGACAATTCTAATTTGTAATGTCGTGTTAATCTCTATTTAGTTGCACGTCCTTCACAGGACGCAGCAGTCAACCCCAGCATTTTGGCTGTTCGTGATTCTTAGGCAAGTTTTACGTTCAGTAGTTTGCCATTGCTGTCTGAACGACCGGCACCTATACGTTTTTCGAAAAAAACCCAACACCGCTGTGTTTCTAACCCGCGTATAAGGGATTACGAATCACGTCGGTGACACCTTCGCCACGGAGACGGTGGCGAAGGGGTTCTCTATAGGTCTATAAAATCTCTGCCGATATTAATACTGATTTCATGCTGTTGAAAGCATATTTAGCCATTCCTATTCTCTTTTGAGTTCTGTTAATAATACATTTCCTGACAAATATCGCGGCATCTCATCATCTTGAAAATTAATGTAATTTATTTTTAGCTTTGGCACACTTTGAACCCAAACGTAGTCCACTCACGTGCTTCTAGTAGTAATGGCTGCAACTATTAGTTATTTCATGGCACTGAATTTTGCACGAAGGCTAGGTTTCCCTAATACTAGGGTCCCTCGCCATTAGGCAAATCGTTTCAGACTTCTGAGGTACTGTACGAGTAATTCACGTCCGAAAGTCAAGGACAAGGCATTATCAATTAATTCACTACAATGTTTTGCATATCCTTTACAGGACATCGCTGTCAACATCAGCATCTTTCAGCTGTATGTTGATTTCTTGCAAGATTTCGCTTAGTAGTTTGCTATTGCTTTCTGAGCGGCCGGCTCATTATCCCGCAAGTCACGAGCGCGGGTCGAACCGCTTCCAGTTCTCGCCTCCCTGCGAGACCCTGCGTGGATAAACGGGATTACGGAGAAAGTGGTGTAACACCCCCCCCCCCCCCCCCCAGCTAGAGAGACCGGCAATTAATTCACTTCTTATGATATTATCACTCTACAACTTGCTCCTGCCGAGATGTAGAGAAATATGCCAGGCAATAATACATCGTGCAGCCCACAGTTTATGCTCTATTTGCTTAAATATTCATGCTTGTTGACAATATTATGCTAATGTTTAGAGATATAGCTGCACTGAAGTGTAAATGTCGGGGTTTCTGCCCATCAAGACATCTTTTCTTGTTTTTAAATGTTAAATTTTATTAAGAGTAATTTTTATTTTACACATTAAAAAGTTTGTTATCATCATCATCATCATCATCATCATCATCATCATCATCATCATCATCATCATCATCATCATCATCATCATCATCATCATCATCATCATCATCATCATCATCATCATCATCATCACCACCACCACCAATACCACCACCACCACCACCACCACCACCACCATCATCATCATCATCATCATCATCATTGTGTGTCTTGCTGATACGCATGAGCGGTCATGTTTCGCCATCTCACACGATCATCAGAGTCGTGGATCAGCTCCGTGTTCCTGTCTCTACAATGCCATTTCACCAGTCCATCCAGATATTTAGGTCTCTGCCTTCCCCTCTCAATCTTGCCACTCGTCACCAGGTTCTCCGGTTAAAATTTGTGTACTTAAGTAATATAAGAACGAGTGTTCCTTTATCATGTAATGAGACAAGAGGAATTGGAAAACACTGTGAAATATCAGTGGCAGAAGAAGCAAGGATAGACGGAGAGAAATTATGCTGGTGGCAAGCATGGAGGAATATCATCAATATAATTGAAAAGGATTCCAGGGACCCAGATCTGTGGAGATCCAAGAACCCTTACGCCAGTTAGCAGAGCACATGATGATGATATTGTGTATTTACAAGGTGTTTGCAGTCCACACTTGCCTTTGTTTGTGTGTTTACAATATGTTGCCGCCTGCTCCTGTCTATTTATGTATGTTGATGCGTGTTCTTTTGTTTTAAAGACTTCAATAAACGTTTATTTTGTGGCAACAGCAAATGAAGCAAGAGCTACAGTCTTGCTTCTTGGCTTGGACACAGTTCTCTCACGGAAACCATTTCTGAATCTTTTGAAGACCACTTTAAAGCGACTCATTCTTCCTGTACGAGCTGTCTTCCTCCTCACGACCTTCTTGGACCAATTATAACGACTTAAGCGTGGGCTTGGGTCTGCACATCTGGTGCACGGTTTCTTCCGAATATTGAAGCTCTCTGTCCTCACCTCCGACAGAAGATGTAGGTTTTGTTATGCCTTTTACCACAACTGGACGTGCCATTCGCCATCTTCCTGTCCAATATAGTGGAAAGGCTGTTGAGTTGTTAAGGCCCTTGGAATGTTTTTGCTTCTGACTACGATTTTCTTACAGATTTTCCTCATTTTTGGACTGGTAGTAGACGGTTCCGTCACCTAACTTCTAAGTTAAGTGCGTGGAGCGACACTGTGAGCTGTGGATTTTGTGTGGAATGCTTCTACATCTGTCAGCGGTGATTTGTATTGTGAACTGCAGAAAAATCAGAAAAACTGTTGATGGCTGGTGGCTGAACTTGCTGGTTTTGCCTAATGCGTGTCCAACTGCTGGTTTTCTAGTGACTGCCGCAGTTAAAATCTGTAAACAGCATGCGTTGGCGCAATTTAGGTAGATAATATATTCGCCGGAATATGTGAAATAAGACACAGTCAAGATCACCATATTTGTTTTTTTTTTTTAAATTTAAGAAAAAAATGTAAACAAACAAAAAAAGTAAAATATTAGTAATATATAAAACATACAACAAAGGATATAGAAATTGAAAATGTCATAAACATTATCATAATGAATTACACTACAGGAAAACTGTTTCCAAATGAGTAATTCTCGTTCGGCTGTTTTTGTTTGTTTGTTTGTTTTCTTTTAGAAGGGCTCGCGGTTCCCAGAGGGCTCCAAGCCGCCCCATTAGGTTACACGTCCCTGTGTGTCGGGTGATCATTAGAGTTTGGCTTAGAAGTTGACACGTATCTACATCATAACTAATCTCCAGACTTTAAATATTGCATACTTAACCAACAAAGTGAGGTTACAAAATGAAAACAGAAGCATGCACAAAACATAGATACAATAAACAATGAAGACATTGAATATTTCATAAATACTGAATACTGTTTCTCTATAATTATCAACAAGGGCAACAACAATGGTTTTTGTGATAATTTTTTTGTCATCTCCGTGTTTTATTTCACTAATTAATTTTCGCGGTGCTTGTCTATTTATTACATCAGTGGTTCTGACTCGGTGGGAATCCCCCCCTGCCCCCATGGGGGAATTTTAGGGGGAGGGGGAGGGGGATTGAGACCACAGATTGGCAGACATTAACTGGCTTCAGGACCATACAAAACGCGATCGTTCCCCTTTCTTGAAATATGTGTGAGCGTGTGTGTGTGTGTGTGTGTGTGTGTGTGTGTGTGTGTCTGTGTGTGTGTATGTGTGCGCGCGCGTGTGTGTGTGTGTGTGCGCGCGTGTGTGTAGGGGGAATAACATTTTGGTAAATTGTGGGGGGGGGGGGAAGGACATTCTGAACATATGGTGAAAGGGTGCATGGGCCAAAAAAGTATTACATTCTGATATCAGCACTCAATTTGTATACACATGCATTACGTATGAAAATTTATTCCATCGAGTAACTTATTCAGAAGTTTCCAATGTAGTTTATTCTTCTGTGTGCATTGTGAACACATGTGCCTGACTGCAATCCTAATAAAGTTACTTCACAGAAATAAAATGGTATATTATGTACTCTCAAATGTCAGAAAGCGTTGTATTCCACGTTAATTCTGTGAACTCTAGTCTTTGCCCGTTTGTTTCCTCTATGACGGCAATTGATCCTGGAAGCCAGAGCTAATTTAACAACGGTTTTCAAAGTTTCACATGGAGGCAATGATTGTCCAAACCTTCCCCAGTGACACGTGATTCCTCTTCATTGGCAATGATCACCCGATGCATTCAGAACCCTATCGTATATATAAGTGTAGGGTCGTGCGGTAGATTTTCTCAGTATAATGAAAGTCTTCGAAATGCCGTCCCTTAAATGTTTTTTCTTTAAAATAACCATCTCATCTCATCTCATCATGTTCCTCTTGTACCTTGCGGTGTCGAGGTAAAGTATAAACATCGTGAGCGTGCCCGATTATGGGCTTCATGTATCGATATTCCCATGGACTCTGCTATTCCCTCCGTCCAACGTTTAAGTGGTCGGCCTCTTCCTCTGTTTCCATCTGGTCTATAAATCATTGCTTGTTGTGGTATGCTGTTGACTGGTAACCTACTTGCCTGGCCAAACCATTTGACTTGCTGCTTTCTAATAAAATCTAGTGCTGCTTTGACGCCACTTAAGTCCTGATTTCTTCATTTCTAATCTTACCTCTTCTTGATACGTCGATAACCATCGATTGTGGTGTAAAAAAAAAAAAAAAAAAAACTGCACATAATGAAAGAATACTATTTGTATTTTATAAATATAAACCACTTTAAAATAATGACATAAACTATCAACTACAACAATCTACTATAGTTTAACCCTTCTAACTTGAGCAAATTCATTAATTAGGGATGTGTAATTCAGAGTGGCAGCCAATGTAGATTCCATATAAATTAATGACAGATTTCTAAGTTGTGTTTGGCTTATTGAACTTCTTAAGTAGTGTTTTATTAATTTTAATTTAGAAAAACTTCTTTCCCCACTAGCTACAGAGACAGGAAGTGTGAATAAAATTCTTAGAGCTAAAACATTATTCGGATACAAAGTAATTAAGTTATTTTGGCACAAATAATTTAAACATCCAAAAGTTTCCTATATTCTGGATACATCACGTAATTCTTCTTGAAGATCATTTGCATGTTTATCTGATTCATTTTCGACCGAAAGTATTGACTGGAGACTGGTACAATACTTTTCCAGCTTTTTCTCATCTACATCCATGAGTTTTAAAATGCCATATAAAAACGTAAAATGCTTGCTATGAGTTTCCAGAAGCGTGAATCGTTAATTCAGAGAATTAAGGGTAAAGCCCAGAATGCAATTGAAAACGTTTATTTTAAATTTACTCTGCCCTTTAAGCGTTCATAGACAGCTTCTTCACAGTCAAATTTACGCTTTTTTATTCTGGCTCTAACTACACTTTCGGAAGGAAATTCTGTACGGCATTCAAGATTCTCTACAATCTCTTTAGCAGCAATTTTCATGTTATCATATCCAGAGTGTCTATAACTTTTCACTTTCTGTATGGTTTCTGATAATGGCCTTGCAGTATCTGACAAATTTATATTTACAGTAGCTTCAAGACTGAATTTATTTCAAATAAAATATATTAAGCCAAAGAATTACACCGCAAATAAGCTTGTAATTTTACATATGTTTGGCCAACCATCTTGCTTTAACTTTAGTTTCTGCATCTCTGTTAGCGTCTTCTTTTATCTGGAGTATAGATATCGCAAAGTTGAAGTCATAAAGATTTTAACACATCTACTCTACTTGACCATCTAGTAGCACTCAATGGTTTTAGAGTTAATTGTGAAATATATTTCTTTAGCACTTCCCAACGCTTTGTAGAATCAGGAATAAAAAACGTAACGTTCTTGTACAATAGAAAAAAAACAACAGTTGTTATTTCTGTAGAAGAAGACGCTGCATCATTCACAACTAGGTTTAAAGGATAACATGCTCAGGGCACATAAAACACCCTTGGATATTTTTCAAGTATTCTATTTTGTACACCCTTTCTTACGCCTTTCATATTAGCCCGGTTGTCACAGCCTTGTAAACTACTTCAACTAAAAACCTATCTTTTTCAATTGTGTCAGAATAAGTTCTGTCAAACCCTCTCCGGTTGAATCACTAGCTTAAAACAATAATAAAGAATTCTTCAATTTCATATTTATTTTGAATGGGGTTAAAAGCGACAACTCTTATTGTTAATGAGATCTGTTCAATATAACTTACGACTGGGTTACAATCGGCGATTATCGAAAAATATTTAGTGATTTTTGTTATTTCGACAATTTTGCTTAAAATTACATTTCTCTTGCAATTTTTCAATTAATCTTGTATATTATTTGTTACATAAGCCGCATACCATTTATCAGACTCGCTTTTAACTCTCCTGATATGTTCTTCCATCACTGGATCAAACTCAGAAAGCAATTCTACTAACTTTACGAAGTTTCTGTTATAAGGCTGAAACATATGTTAAGTTGTTCCACGAAATGCTAAGCATCGTGAGGCCAATAGCCTAATTATTGACATGATTCTTTTTAGAACTCCTCTCCAATGCTGAATTTCCATATTCATATTTCGTTGATATTCAGTGTCAATAGTGTTTTTCTGCTTTAATCGAATGTCCAATTATTACCGTGCTCTAAAAGCATTTGTGTGATTTACAGACTTTTCATGTAATAGCAGATGAATGATCAAATAATATACTACAAAAGCACAAAAAAAAAAACCAAAAAAAAAACAAAATTAAAGCGGCATCATTTGTAACTGAGTAAATCAACGAACTTCTCTCAACGACTTCAGTATTGCTCAACATTTTCGAATAATGCGAGGGCGATAATCTACGCCTTTCGTTATAAATAGGAAACTCGAATTCTTTAATTTGAAGTGGGCCCCTCTCAAACAGTAGTTGACGAGTTTAAGATGACATGCAAATCCAAAGCAGTTGCTGCTGATGTGGATGTGGACGGCTCATCTAAACACGACTTTTATGCTAAGAATTCATACATAACATAGCTTAGCTTTCTTCCTTGTTCCTATTTCTTTAAGCATTTCGTGTTATATTGACTTCCAGACAATTTATTTCTCTCTCTCTCTATCACATACAGAACAGAAAAGTAGCCCAATATTACATAAATAACTATCTATCACGCACGGGCACACGTTCCGCACATGAGATATACTCAGTCTATGCAAATGCAACGTTTTAATTCGAGTCCCTGTTGTCATAACGTAATCATATTCAATGATACTAAGTTACCACAATTGCTGTAAAAGATAATAATTCTTTTACCTGATCTCCTTTTTAAACACAAAAACTGAATTAGTTTAAATTTTAAAAAAATATTATATTGATACAGATATATTATATATCTGATTTACTGATTTAAACACTGCACAGCCACTTGCCACTTTTCGAGACAAACTAACATTAAAATCAAATATTTTCAGTAATTGTAAGCTCAAAGCAGAACTATCAACACGTAACACGTGCAATTGTCTTTTGCGATTATAGCCGCCTCAACTTTTAGGAGCACCGCGAGTTATATTACAAACAAAAATAATATCTTCGCTCTGTCAGATCGAAAGTCCTTCGGCGAGTGCTCGCCAACCATGCACCTGCACCAGAAATTGAAATCAAAGGGTACCGACAGCGCTTATGCAGAGGCGTGCGATAAATCATAAATAGTAAACATCAATATCGGAATAACATTGACCAACATTGAAAAGCGTTGCGTAAAGATTTTAAATTATTAATTATATCAAATCGTATTTTGATTTCGCTGCTTATGCCGCCCCCTTTCGGTGCCGCCTGATGCGGCCGCCTCTCTGTATCATAGCATGACACGGCGCTGTCTATGTGTATGGACTACGCTTGAGTTCAACGCAGCAAAAAAAAAAACAACAAAAAACCTGGCATTCTAAGGTGTTCGCAACGTTCGTCTCAAAGCTTCACATTTCTGTTGGCTCCAAGCTCTTTCCGAATTCTCCTGTCACATTCCTTGCTTTACTGCTATACATTAGAATAGGTTCGATGTAACCTTGCAGTACTCTCTTTCTGACATAGTATCAACACATCATGAGAACATGTAAGACCACTTATAAAAAAATGGTGAAGAGAAGAAGAAGGAAGACAAAACAGGTCTATATATTAACATTCACTCAATGGAGAAGCCATATCTTGCTATCCCTTGAGATCATGCGCCAGTTTGTCATAGAATCTCTTCATGACCTCCTCATCTCCTTCTTCTTCCGGGCCAGGATAAGGCAGGTAGGTGTTGGTTTTAATGTAACGGAGAAGCTCCACGTCCAGTTCCCTGTTGGGAATGTCCTCCTTCAGAAGGAACATCAGCACCTGCCGCCCTGTGTGGACAGCTTCCATGTTCGCCATCTGTGATGTCAAGACAATTATTTTTGTGTGAAGAAAATTAAGCAAACAAAATGACTGCTTTAGTTTAAGTGGTTTGCTTTCTTATTTCTGGATTGTTGATTAAGTGTCATGGGATGATTAATCGTCTTAAGCGACTCCCCGTATCTACGCTGAATCTGTTAGACGAGGACATGGAAGGAGCGTCATGAAATAGTTAAGGAAATGGACATGGAAGGAGTGGTATGAAATAATTAAGGAAATGGACATGGAAGGAGCGGCATGAAATAGTTAAGGAAATGGACATGGAAGGAGTGGTATGAAATAATTAAGGAAATGGACATGGAAGGAGCGGCATGAAATAGTTAAGGAAATGGACATGGAAGGAGCGGCATGAAATACTTATGGAAATGGACATGGAAGGAGCGGCATGAAATAATTAAGGAAATGGGCTTGGAATGAGCGGCATGAAATAATTAAGGAAATGGACATGGAAGGAGCGGCATGAAATAGTTAACGAAATGGACATGGAAGGAGCGGCATGAAATAGTTAAGGAAATGGACATGGAAGGAGCGGCATGAAATAGTTAAGGAAATTAGGGCTTGGGGTGAGTTAGTTGAGGGCTGATGCTTCTATGGGGAATAACAAGTGACAGAAGAAGACTGCCCTGCATCACGAATTACACCAGACAGTTTAGAGATTGTCAGACTCCTATCTCACAGCTACATCAGGTTCCCCAGTAGTTGTCAACATCTAGGCTACACAATGGCGCCTGGTCCAAGATGTGGTACAGATGTAACGACAAGTATCAGCCTGTGTAAAGATTACTGTGCAAGAACGACTACCGTCTTTAAAATCAGAAATATCACAAATGCAACAACTCGCTGACTGAAAAGTTGTGTGTGACGTCTTCTTCTCTTTAAATGCGAATGCTGGACAATGATCACTGAAATCGTGAAGAAAGATCAACTATCGAAAATATAACGAAATGATAAATGATATTTATGGATATATTAACTTATACGGCACCATACGAGATAAGTGAACGAACGAACGAACGAACGATCAAACTTTATATTCAAAGAGTTACGAAATGGGCACGCAGGCCTGCCTGACATTCTGAACCTCGTGACTCTCAGCACTCATACATTATTTCATTCACGCATCACTTATGAAGCTAATCTTAAACAGCAACGACAGCAGCATAAACAATATGTTTTATAATGCTAGTATTAGACGATGACAACAACAACAACAACAACAACAACAACAACAACAACAACAACAACAACAACAACAACAACAACAACAACAACAACAACATCAACAACAACATGCATTACAACGGTAGTATTAAAAGACGACGAAGACGACAACAGCAGCAACAATAACAGCAGCAACAATAACAGCAGCCTTGGTCGGCAACTGGTCTAGGATGAACGCTCCGACAGGCGGACAGCTAGAGCATTGCTTTGCTGATCCGGCAGCTTCTGCAGCTTGGTTTGTTCCAGTCGTATTTGTGTTATCTATCCTGTGCAGTAAACTAGGCAGACCGAGAGAAGGATCATGCTGCATTGGCAACACATGGTCTCTAAATTCAACCCAAGCTTTGTGCTACGGAGAGGTATAACTACATTTTAAAAACTATCGTCTATCTAGACGGCACCCTGGTCGAGGGGTTAGCAGCTTTCTCCGTAACCCCGAATACTCTCGTGGTTGACTTGAGCTCACGAGAATTGGAAGCGATTGGAGTCGCGCCAGTGACTTATGAGAGTATGGAGCCGATAGCCCAGAAAGCAATGGCAAATTACTGAGCGTAATCTTACCAAGAAATCAACAATCAGCTGAAAGATGCTAATGTTGACAGCGATGTCCTGTAAAGGATATGGAAAACATTTGTTTTAAAATCTAGACGGCAAGGTGCCAGTTTAAAAGATTAGAAACAAAAGCAACAAAAGAAGACAGACTGTTCTCACCTGTAGCTCATAGTTACACCAGGTACTCTCCAACAAGTTACGTGTAAGAACTACCAGGGTCTTCCTACTTTCTTCCACAGCCATCACGATATTGGAGGCGATGTAGGTTCCAGCCACAAAGTCCCGTGCGTGAATGAGTAGCTTCAAACCGCGGTTCTCTAGCTCTGGGGCGAGAAACACAACATTATTAGGCGTGTTTGCGTCTCTGGGTATTGATTACGGAAAATCTTCACAATGTTCCAATAACTTTTATATTCTCCTATGGGGGATGTGGTTATGCGATGGCTAGGACACTTACCTACCGGGCCGGTGGCCATGTGTTCGAATCTACATAGAGAACTAGATATCCTGGTCGACCCAGTTTACAATATATACCTGGAAATTTCCAGGGAAATAACGTCGAACATCATGATATTAATCACATTACACACTGAGTGACAACTGTTCTAAAATATATGGCTAGCGTCATGTACCAAATGCATCTCATGGCGTACATCGTCCTCTAAAGTCTTTGTCATCATCATTATCATCAATACTATAATCAATCACTACCACAACCGTCCCATAATCATTGCCAACATCATTACTAGTCAACGTTATTTTCATATAAACACATCATCATCATCATCATCATCATCATCATCATCATCATCATCATCATCATCATCATCATCATCATCATCATCATCATCATCATCATCATCATCATCATCATCGTCATCATCATCATCATCATCATCATCATCAAGTGTCATGCCAATTGGCGTAGGCATTCATGACTCTCCGCAGATCTCGGTCCGTGGTTTTCTGGATCAACTCTACCGTTGATATTCCTCCATGTCACTTTCGCAATCCATCTAGCATTATTTCTCTTGGTCTGCCTCTGCCTCTCTTCCCCTCGATCTTTCCAGTCGTCACGATGTTCTGTAATGCCTCTCTTCTCATCACATGACCAAAAAAAAAAAAGAAGCTGTATGTCTCTTTCTTATTGATGTATATAATGTATATAAACACAGACGCCATAAATAAAATATTGTTTGCCTTATTTCATTTTCGATTTCGTCTTCTGATTTGCCATATGATTACATTATGCTTCCTAAGTACTTGAATCTCTTTACTTGTTTCAGTGGGTGTTCTATTAGATAATTTTACAGTCCATTGTTTTTTTTTTGTTTGGTTTAATTGATTAAAAACGTGTCAAGCCGACAACAAGGATACAGATAAGTAACTTTTATATTTATACTTTAATGTAGTGTTGTTCATGTAGTCGTGTCGGTGTGTAATTTGTTTTCTTGTGCTAACGAAGGCTTTGGCCACAACCTCCTATTTGTTACAAATGATCGTTTCTAGTAAAGTATACTTTTCGTTCTACGGTGATTCATTTATTGTAAATAAAATATTGCACGATTTCTTGTCTGGCATATTTCGCTGCATCTCGTCAGGTGCATAATGCAGAGCTATGTATAAACATAATACGAGTATATAATTCTGCGGTATGCACCTGACGAGATGCAGCGAAATATGCCAGGTGAGAAATGGTGCAATACTGTATTTATGGTGTCTGTGTTTACATTCTCTAAGGGACTACGTTGTCTCCATCATCTATAACATTACGACAGTCCGAGGCATGGGCTGTCTTCATGAGGAGTTGCTAAGTTTCTGACAATATCCATAATGAGATAGTTATTGTAAGCAACACATATATGAATGCGTGGAATTGTGTAAACAAAAAGACATGACAGTTTCTTTAAAACTACTGTGATGACAGTGAAACATAAGACACTGTCTTTTGTGTATTTCAATTAAAAGGATTCGTATTGCTACTTTATTACTTCTGGTCACCAACATGGCGGTTAGGCATTGAACCGTTAAGGTATGTGGGGTGTTTATGCTTGTGGCTACGATTTGCAATAGCATTTTCCTCATGTTGGACTGGTAGTACATGGTTACGTCGCCCTGCTACTGAGTGAGTGCTTGGGCGACACCGTGGGCGCTTGGGCGAAATTCGCGTGGAATGCTTCTACATCTGTCCTGTACAGTGACCTGCATGTTGGGAACAATGGCTTCCGGCTGTTGTTGAATTGACTGATTTGCCCTTTCGGTTCACGAGTGCATTTTTCGGGAGTCGGCGCTAAGCTGCTGAGTTCGTGCTTTGTGCGACACTTTCAGATGGTCGCCCTGCGGTAAGAGGCCGAGCCATGTGAGAAAACCCGGGTCAATGAGGTGTTTCTGGTGACTGTCGAGTCCATCGACGATGAACTGTGGTATTCGTGGATGAATTTTTTATTGGCATTCTGGCAACGGCATTATGCACAATGTACCTGTGCGAGCTTGCATTTTGTGTGATATTCGCTGGCACAGGAATTGAGCATAATGGGGACGACCCGTTGCTGTGAAGAGTTAACCTCGACTAACGACTAATCTATAACATTACACATATTCGAAACAATTCCGCATACAATGTTCGAAGCCAGCCGAAACGCAAGTTTCGAAGCAAAGCGTCTTGCGTTGATTTTCACTATGGTATGAGGGTCGGACTCTGAGAAAGTAATGGCAAACTACTGAACGTAAAATTGCCCAGAAAGTCACAAACAGCCATTATATTCTGGTGTTGACTGCGACGTTCTATTAGGAACAAACAACTAACTTGTTTACCTGTGTATAGTTCAGCATCATGCTGCAGGTTCTTTGGAGAAGATCGCTCTGATTACAGCCAACCAGACAGACTCTTGATCTCTGGCTAGTTCCCCTACCTCATGTATTTCAATCCCTGGCGTGTTCGTCATGTCCGGTGTCCACATTATTGCTAGTCGACCTCTGCTTCGTATTCTATGAACCTTACCGTCCACTACATGTTCTTTCAAGGCATACACTCCGCTCCTTATTCTATGAATCTTGTCTTCCACTACATTTTCTGTCTACACATACACTCAGCTTCTTATTATATGAACCGTGTCGTCCACTACATTTTCTGTCTACACATACACTCAGCTTCTTATTATATGAACCGTGTCGTCCACTACATTTTCTGTCTACACATACACTCAGCTTCTTATTAAATGAACCGTGTCGTCCACTACATTTTCTGTCTACACATACACTCAGCTTCTTATTATATGAACCGTGTCGACCACTACATTTTCTGTCTACACATACACTCAGCTTCTTATTATATGAACCGTGTCGACCACTACATTTTCTGTCTACACATACACTCAGCTTCTTATTATATGAACCGTGTCGACCACTACATTTTCTGTCTACACATACACTCAGCTTCTTATTATATGAACCGTGTCGTCCACTACATTTTCTGTCTACACATACACTCAGCTTCTTATTATATGAACCGTGTCGTCCACTACATTTTCTGTCTACACATACACTCAGCTTCTTATTATATGAACCGTGTCGTCCACTACATTTTCTGTCTACACATACACTCAGCTTCTTATTATATGAACCGTGTCGTCCACTACATTTTCTGTCTACACATACACTCAGCTTCTTATTATATGAACCGTGTCGTCCACTACATTTTCTGTCTACACATACACTCAGCTTCTTATTATATGAACCGTTTCGTCCACTACATTTTCTGTCTACACATACACTCAGCTTCTTATTATATGAACCGTGTCGACCACTACATTTTCTGTCTACACATACACTCAGCTTCTTATTATATGAACCGTGTCGTCCACTACATTTTCTGTCTACACATACACTCAGCTTCTTATTATATGAACCGTGTCGTCCACTACATTTTCTGTCTACACATACACTCAGCTTCTTATTATATGAACCGTGTCGTCCACTACATTTTCTGTCTACACATACACTCAGCTTCTTATTATATGAACCGTGTCGTCCACTACATTTTCTGTCTACACATACACTCAGCTTCTTATTATATGAACCGTGTCGTCCACTACATTTTCTGTCTACACATACACTCAGCTTCTTATTATATGAACCGTGCCTTACACTACATTTTCTTACTACGTTCGCTTGTATTGAGCTCAAGCGTAGTCCATACACGCACTAGTACTTCTAGTGTACTGGACTTATTTTTGGTGGCTTTCCTTATTACCTTATTACTCTGACTTCATCGGTACTTGTAATTTAAAACATAAACCACTAACGATTAATATGAACAGGAAGCTTCAAGCACAATAATCATTTCCACACCTTAAGAGTGTTAAGTATAAGGTTCAAGTTCCCTATTTTGTTAGATTAATTGGCGCCAAACGAGGCTATAATAGCATATAACAAAATATACAGTGGAACCTCGGATGTGGAAAACTGTCGGCGAAATCCGAAACCGACGAAAACCGAGGCAATTGTTTCAATATGAATAAATGTAAATCCAATTAATTCGTTCTAGACAGTCCGAAATAATATTAAAACACATTTTATAGAGATTTAATATAGTTTAGAATAATAAAACCAATAAGAAAATAATATAAAATGAATGCAAAAGATAATGTAAAGAATAAATGTACATTTAACATGGCATTTACCTTTCTAAAGACTCTTCTTTTCGTATGGAAGACGGCGTGTAGGGGATAGAGAGGTGCATATATTGTTTGGAAGGGAAATCCCCCTCCATAAGGACCTTAGGTATCAAGGTAATATCTGGGGGTCAATTCCCTTCTTGATCTTCTTGCCTTTTGTATATCAGTGTGCCATTTGAATTTTTGAAACCACCCTCTGATGGCCTTAAAATCACTAAGTACACTAGGATTCAACCCAGGCATTTTCTTAGTGAGATCGGTATACAACAGTCTGGCCTTTTCACTTATGATTGCCTCCGAAACAGAATCGCCATCTAACTGTGTTTGATTTATCCAAATTAATAATAACTGTTCGATATCTTCAATTGTTTGCGATATCTGTTTCGATAACACATTTACGCCTATCGCTACATTAGCCTTCTTTATTTCTTCCGTTTTCGCCACAATGGAACTTATCGTGGATGGCGACTTTTCGTACATGCGGCTGATTTCAGCAATCTTAATGCCGCTCTCGTATGGTGTAATATAATAAAAACGTCCCTACCCTTTCCTATTTATTGACTCCCTTAAAAATAAACAAACCCTTACAATTACTGTTTAAGTAACTTGCTTAGGTAGGAATAGAAAATAAAACAGCGATAGACGGACCGTGGCACAGCTAAATTTATTTTGGCTTATTTTCTCTCCCGTACCTGGCCAATCCCGGCGAGGGGGAAAACAAAGACTGAAGCGGCCATTTCTAGTCAAGAGAGCACACAAGAAAGTCGACCTTTCCCTTCGGGGAGAAGGTATTGTTGCCTTTTAAAATCATGATTCTCTTCAACTATTGGTATGTTATATCTACATTATTAAAATGTATTTATGTATTACATAGACCAGTATGTTTAATTAAGAATTAGAATAATAAGTCAACAATTCTCTTAAACCAGGCTGGATGATGTTTACCAATGAAACACAGGTGGGCGCCACGCTGTAAATTTTCCTAGGTCTTACCATTTCAAATTCTTATGTTAAAATCTTGTATAGGCATTATGAACATATATCTCACTAGTAGTGCTTATAACCTAGAAATATTATGTGTACCGTAGAGTATCAAACTCAGGTAAAAACCACATTCTAGGCATTTTCTCAAGGTGGGAACAGACTCTTGTTTACATACTTCAGTAGAGAACTTGTGTCTGTCAATTTCATATTCCTATGTTAAAACTTCTAGGCACTGTGAACAATATCTCACTATTTATGCTTAGAAATCTGCAAATAATCTATGTACTATAGAAAGGAAGTTTTATCCATGCGGGGACATACAAATGATTACGCG
Source organism: Cepaea hortensis (assembly GCA_963921405.1). Lineage (NCBI taxonomy): Eukaryota > Metazoa > Mollusca > Gastropoda > Stylommatophora > Helicidae > Cepaea > Cepaea hortensis. The sequence continues at coordinate 21,015,148 of OY992888.1, read as the reverse complement.
TATTCCTGACTCTTAGTCAGGGGATAAAATACTTTGCCACATCATAATCTGTAACTTGGAACTATAGTGCTAAATTTTAGTACCATCCTTTTTTTTTGTTAACAGATTAGTAACCACTCCATATGAGGAGGGACATGTAATCATTTCATAAAATATTGCGAGGGACGCCATGTTTGAGAATATAAATTCATGAACAAAGGAAGTAAACGCGTGATCGAAATCAATGTTCGGATAGGATTCAATCCGCATCACCTCACCATAGTAGGAACAGAAGTGAAGATTGTGAATAAATTGCTTGCAATATTCAGAAGACTGGACCACGCGGCATAAGTTATTCTAATAAATACTCCTAATAATAGCAGTCATTGACAAAATATATCACAGCGGCTACTATCCTCATCTGCGGTACGCAGTGGGGAAAAACAATATATGTTTTAGTTATGGATTAACCCCTGAAGAAAATTCAAAACCATTGGCTCCGGCATTACATTTTATGATTAAATTATTATATATGATTATCATGTACTTAATATCAGAGAAATGTACATGTATGGTTTTTTTTCTGGTATGAGAATTTTCTCTGGTCTGATTGTTACTTTTTCCTGTGGGAATATACATTTTAATGTTGCACCTGGGGATTAGAGGATGTTGATGTAAGAAACCTTGAGCATGTCAGTACACAAAAGGTGAACCGTATGGTCATTAATCTTGGCCTAATGCTGATCATAGCGAAGGAATGAAGACGCGGCATTAGAAACCACAGAGATTCTGTATAGGCTATTCTCTTCAAGAATGAGAGATACAATGTCAACATGTTGGATGGATAGAATGTCTTCACTCATCTAATAGTCCCAGTAACAACAGAACAAAATATAAGTGAGAAAATACCTTACTCACTATTAAGAGTCAAAATGGCTCTACTCAGCAATAAGGGACAGTGGAACGTGGACACCCACTCCTTTCCCCTTCTCCCCTTGTTGTTTTGTATTTTTGTTTGTAATTGTGTTGTAAACCTTTTACCATAACACAGTAGGTTAATGCTCGTGTTGTATTCTTGTCATCCCTTTTCTATAGAAGAGAAGCAGGTGGTGGTTGAATTTGGTGGGACTATATCACTAACACTGGATCCTGGGTCAACAGCCATAAAGTGAATGTCCAAACCATAGTCTGGATCTAGCAATACCTCAATGTTTACTGCGGCGCTCAATAGCTCCATAGCGATCAACAGAAAATTTGAAGACAACTGATTGGGTGAGTGATTAAGTCCTATTTTAGTAGGAATATCCAGGATGGACTTCAAGATCTAATAATCTACAAAGATGAAGATCAACAGAGTAACTGACAACAGTGTATCGTCTGTTATACGTTTGAGAAGTATCATCTATGGCCTCATCATTCAACAACATCAGTGAAACTATGGGACAATCCTTCTACAAGTTATTAAAACTAACAACAGTGAGTAATATTCAACTGTTGGTTGGATTACCAAGTTAATATCCACAATGGATAAGTCTTCGAAAGAACATCTCACAGCTGCAACAGTCAAACATAAGGTTCCAGCCATGCAACCCCAAGTTCTAACTATGAACACCAACTCAAACAAATGGGAAGAAGACATTGAACCAATACAACCAAGGTACCAACTGAAAACCATACCTACACAAGATTACCTCAAGGTTCCCAAACCTGAACACATAAAAAAGACCATATGAAAGCAGCTAGCGGAGTAAATCCCTCTACGCCTGCAACCACAGGAATCACCTGATGGCTTGCATCCCTGGATATGTGGTGGAGTAATATTCTTCAGTTCCATGCCTGCAACAGAATCTTCAGATGAAACCCAATGAATGACTCACCCTTGTATGTTCTACACAGAAATGGAATGAATCAGAACTCTATGCTGGTCCCATGTCGGCCTAACTGCCCATCATCAAGTCTGGGATGGCCTATCAACATGAACCGAGTATGTGACAAAGCCTTTTGAACTAAATTGGGAAACGGTTAACATAAACCGAGCTGTTGGACAGTCGTCATCTTTTCATCGATAAGATGAGATAGGGAAGAACCTTCTGCAGAGCTTAAGTTGCATCTCCTGAAAGTATGACAGACCTAGGCATCAATTTCAATTGGAACATAGCCCAAATGGCAACAGAGTATTCTTCAATTCAGTCTCATGGAGAGAATATGTGCTTATGTATAATTCTATTCTTGGATTATGGATTAGAAACATTCGCCAGCCAACTTCGGTGGACATACTGTGAGTAGAAAATGACTGTGAGTATAATTCTGCACGGATAATTATGGACATTAACTGCTTTGCACTGGAGAGGAATACCCATCCGCAATGCCTAAATGAACACTATAATTAATTAATTTAATTATTAGTATCAACTGTTTTCATGTGTGTGTTTTTTTCTTCTATGACATATAAAGAGTGTTATTGGGTAATGAGGTATAACCAATGATGGTTAAGGTAAATAGTATTTTGACATCAACTCATTAGTTTTAAATATGATAATTGTACATGGTGTCAGAAACAAAAATATATATGTTGGGTTTCTGCACCTAGACCAATGTGATTTTATCTAGGTACAATGAGTCGAGTTAGCAGAACCAATTTGTGGTTGTTGTGTTTGTAATAACCTTGTTTTTTTTTCTGGGGTCACTGGGTACTATATTATCTAACTGTGTTTGATTTATCCAAATTAATAATAACTTTTCGATATCTTCAATTGTTTGCGATATCTGTTTCGATAACACATTTACGCCTATCGCTACATTAGCCTTCTTTATTTCTTCCGTTTCGCCACAATGGAACTTATCGTGGATGGCGACTTTTCGTACATGCGGCTGATTTCAGCAATCTTAATGCCGCTCTCGTATGGTTCAGTCATTTACTTCTTCAACTTGATCGTGTGCCTGACCTTCATCTTAGAAGGGCTGCTGGCCCTGGAAATTTTCTTTGGTCCCTTGATAAAGCTTTAAGGAAAGGGTTAACTTATTAGCACGTGATGGTTACACAACGATAAATAACCCTAAACCGAGCAGAAGAACGATTGGGTCCCTTTGTTATCGCAAAATTAGCTTCGAGGCCACGTGGACCCGCCGACGAAATCCGTGGCAACCGACGAAAACCGAGACAAAATTTTCGCAGAAAAAAATCGACCAAAGTCGAAATCGACGAAAACCTAAATCAACGAAAACCAAGGTTCCAATGTAATTGAATAGAAAACAATGACAAAGACGCAACAGAATTGAAAAAAAAAAAATAAATAAAAGAGAAGAAAAGAAAATGGAGTAGTGAGGTGAGACGAAAAGAAAATGGAGTAGTGGGGTCAGACGAAAAGAAAATGGAGTAGAAGAGAAGACAATAGATATGTAGAGCACGTGTATGGAAGGGAAGAGAAGAGAAAAGAAGAGAAGAGAAGAGAAGAGAAGAGAAGAGAAGAGAAGAGAAGAGAGGAGAAGAGAAGAGAAGAGAAGAGAAGAGAAGAGAAGAGAAGAGAAAACAGTGAAATTGAGTAGCACAGAATAGAATCAATTTGAAAGATATATCAGCAAGAAGGACAATTGGTAATACTGTTTTCTGTATTAAACCCACCTTTGGATTCTGTTATGGGCGGGGATTAGGGGATCAAATTATAAAATGTGTTTACAGTCGTCATTTAGTGTGTGTGAAATGGTGATTAGATATTCACATATATTCACACAAGTTAGTGAGGTCTTAGTCAGATGTGACTGAGCTACCGTATAACTGTGGACAGTATTAGCAATGTTTTGTTATCTCCGAATGATGGACGGCGCTCATCATACCCGACACCCCACATTGTTCAACGGCTTTGGGCAGAGGAGCGCAATTGGGAGGGAATACGCTTGTCATGGTGCGAGGAAATGAAACCTAAAGATTAAATGTCATGGCAGGGCAGACCGGACTCTAAGCAATGGTCGGCAATTGATCTAGGATTGAAGCTTCGATCGACGGACAGTTAGGGCATTGCTTTGCTGATCCAGCGGCCTCTGCAGCTTGTCTTGCACTAGATGTATTCTTGCTTACCTTTTCTGTGGAGTAAACTAGACAGTCGGAGAGAGGGAACATGGGCAATACATGGTCTATACAATTCAGCCCAGGCGTTGTGCACTGGAGCGGTTATTTTCTTTTATTTTTTGTTTTGTTTGGTGAAACACAATGCAACATACTATCGTCTGACAAGGTGCCAGTAAATTCATATGGGTAATTTTATCTTAATATGTTTCTCCAAGACTGGTGTTCTTATCTGAATTAACAGCCATACTGGGAGATAGCCTACTCAGTGGCGAAGGGGTTACGGACGCGATTCGTAATCCCCCATACCGCGTTCGAACACAGTCGAGGGCTATTTAACAACGCCTTGCGATGATTTTCATACAATGGTATTAATGCCGGTCGTTGATAAAGAAATAGCAAACTATGAGCGTAAACTTTCCAAGAAATCACATCATAACATAATGGGGTTGACTGAGACGTCCGGCAGAGGATATGCAATTAACTTAATTGGGAGATATATACTACTCTGTGGTTAGTTATTTCCTAATAAATTACGTGCATGCACTTACAATCAGACTGACTGACAGACATAATGCTTGCATGCGTCAATATATCAAGAACATATGCCAACAAACCAGGCGAGAGACATCTGGTGACAAATCCCTGGTCTTCAGAATCGTAGGATACAAACACGTCGTAAGTAAATGGGTGGTTGTTGTCTTTCTTGTGCTTGTCCATGACCTTGAGGTAAGCGGCGTAGTACAAGTACCTGATCTTCCAACGGAACCTGCCAGGAGCGGATTGGTAAAAACAATAATATCTCTATGACTTCAGACATACGCAAAAGGATAAGTTAACTTTCTACGTCATCAAATTCTACCTTTTTCTACTTTATGGATGTAAATAATTTAAAAAAATTTAAAAGGCACAAGTATCGACTTCATTGCACCGGGTTTTATCCCACATCGCTTGGTCTCTTCCCGAAAGCGTCACAAAAAGCCAATATATTTTCAGACAGGTACTTACTGTACGTTTTCTAACGAACGATAATTTCTGTAATAAATACATGTATTGTTTGGAGCTCATAGAGGTAAGAAGAAAAAAGTAGAGATTAGAGGACGCACTAGACAACAATAAAATTTCAAGCTATAGTTACCGACTGGGATTCAAACCTGACACCTCCAAATGACGAGGGTGCCTCTGTCGATCAAACCTCTCTCTCTCTCTCTCTCTCTCTCTCTCTCTCTCTCTCTCTCTCTCTCTCTCTCTCTCTCACACACACACACACACACACACACACACACACACACACACACACACACACACACACACACACACACACACACACACACACACACACACACACACACACACACACACACACACACACACACACACACACACACACACACACACACACACACACTTCGATTACGATGTTTGTGAAACCTCACTTGAAAGTATAAAGTTCTGTATCTTTCTGTACATAGATTGTTTGTCCTTTCGTTGTTATTTAATATCATTGCATTGAGTGTATGTGCACACGCCACTCCGCTATAATGAACAGACCACACTAAGATGCTTCGAACCACATAAAAGTCTTCAAAACCACAACACGCTAATGAGGACATCACAAATCTGTATAGACTTCGTTCCTTGGTGGGGAGCAGAGGACATATTAACATTACCTTGTGCAAGTATTATTTGAAGACTTCCTGTCCAGTTGGTAGCAGATAGTTGTGTTGTTTTGTAACCGCTTCTTTTTCACGTAGGAGATAGAAAGTTTAATCTCTTGCGTGTAATTTTCGCGCCGGGATGTAAACCAGGAGTTTCCTGTTTCTTTTTCTCAAGATTTCCTCCGGTGCTACGGAGTTCGTGCATCTGAGCAAATTCATCTTTGAGTGTATTTTGCAGCGTGTGGGTTACTGTGTTTTGTTTTTGTTTCCATCATAACTGACCAGCGTTTGTGTCTCGACAAACCTCGAAGTCAATGGGGTCGGCGTAAACGACAAGGCAGGCGCATGGGAACCAGACGATCCAGGCTCAAATGCTTCATCTGGGACTCAAGAGTACTCGAATACTATGTTGGAATTGCGCAAGCGGCAAACAACGAGGTCCCATTCCGGAAAGCCTTGCTTTCAGGAACGATATTGTAGTGCTTCAGAAGGCGAGGCTGGTCTGTAATTCACTTCATATAACCGGCTTCAGATGTTTCTACAACAGGCAACACCTGGGAATGGCGATCCTTATTCGGGACAGTATAGTAAGTTCAGAAGTGGACATGTCTAGGCGGAGCAGCGATGAGATACAAATACAGGCTGTCAGAGCTCAATCCAATCAACCATTCGTGTTGGTCAATGTTTATGCCTGCAAGGCTAGTGTGGATTTCCCAGAAGTGGCAGTGTTTGAGTGATATATTATGTCACGAGAGGAATGTCATTTTCTGTGGCGATTTCAACCCCAAAGACAGATCATGGGAAAAGATTTCTTCCAACATACAGGGGGAGGATCTCGAGGCTGCACTAGAAACCATCGACCTTGTTTGTGTCAAAGTGGCTATTTCACCTGAACAGCAAGTCGACCAGGTGATGAGGATAGTGTTATTGACCTGGAGCTCGTTTTTCTTTCATTAACTACAGGTGTAGATGGGGTGTCATAGGCTGCCATGGCAGCGACCACCACCCTTGCATCATATTGGTGGAGAAAGGCAGAACCAGGCAGCACAAGTAAAAGGTTAAGGCTTTCACGCATTGACAGTACATGGCAAGATGTGGTGAGTAAAATAAGGCGCGTTAAACGTAGAAATCGTCATTGCAGGAAAATAAAAGCCGAAAACAACCACCTTGGTGGAATATTGAGGTGGAAACGACCTGGGCGGATAAGCGTGGTACTGCAATTTCATGATGAAACGCCAAAAGGAACAGAGATGCCCATCACAGTCTTATCTTGCACTTGGAAAGAGACATGGACGCAAATGTTAGCTGTTTCAAACAACTGGCTACAGTGTTAAAAAGTGAAAAAGGCAGAGTTGTATCAAAGAATAAGCAAAGACAAGTCACTGAAATTGTTTTGGCGACTACATAAAAGTATGAATTGTGTTGTCAAGGATAAGAGCATACCTGACTTCCAGTGTGCTGACCTCATGTGGCAGAGGACTGCCGAGGATAATGGCAAAGCCCTTTTAGAACGCTATCAAGAGCAGAGCAACCAGAAAGACAGGAGAGGCCGAAATTTTGCCAAGATGATTATGTATGATAGGTGTAAATCACAAAAAATTTCAGACGAAGACATGGTGACAGGCTGTGCTTCGACGAAGAAAAAGCAGCTCAGCGGGGTCAGATGGTACAAGGTATGATTACATTAGTATGTGTACCGACAACGAGTTAGAGGAACTAGCAGATATGTACAACAGTATAGTGAGTGCTAGCATCAAGGAGGAGTGGCTACACAGCTATCTGATTCTCTTGTCCAAGCCAGGCAAAGACCACACAAAAACTCAGGGATATCGGGTAATCTACCTCTTTAAAAGTACCTCTTTAAAAGTGCCTAGTACATTTAGTACATTTAGGCACTCTGTCCTTGTCTTGATCATCACAATACAAGGACAGAGACGTTAAAATTAGCAACAGGGAACGTTAGGACGTTAAACGACGACGAAAAATTAGAGAACATAAAACAAGAAATTGAAAGAGAAAAAATTAATATTCTAGGGATGTGCGAAACGAGATGGACAGGGGCAGGCATCAAGATAGATGAAGGTTTTAAGATTATTTAATTTGGAGGTGAAGACTGACAAAGGGGAGTGGCTATTATTTTGGACCGGAAAACATCAAAATCTGTTCAAGGATATTGGGCCGTGTCGGACAGAGTTCTACTAGTTAAATTAAATGGCAGACCTTTTAGCATAAATATTATTCAAGTATATGCCCCAACAGCAGAATCCAGTGAAGATAGTGTAGAGGAATTTTATAATGACATAGAGACTGCCTTAAAGAAATGTAAAAATTCAGAAATAAACATCATAATAGGAGACTTCAATGCAAAAGTATGGAATCAAGGTGATAGATACACAGTAGGAAACTATGGTTTAGGTGAGAGAAATGAAAGAGGATACATACTCGTAGAGTGGGCAAAAGAACAGGAAATGATTGTAGGAAACACCTGGTCCTAGAAAATTATGGACATGGAGGAGTCCTGATAGCAGGATCAGAAACCAGATTGACTACATTCTGATTAGCAGAATATTTAGAAACGCACTAACAATAGCAAAAACAGTTCCCAGTGCTGATTGTTATAGTGACCACAGACTACTTACAGGGACACTGAGGATAAAGTTGAAGAAAGTCAAGTATATAACAGGAAACACTAAATATGATTTGTGTACATTGAGTAATGACAAGGAAATACAAAACAAATTTAACATAGAAGTACAGAACAGATTTGATATATTGTCTGATCTAGATATATTATTCTAGGATGTGGATGATCAATGGGAAATGTTGAAGAATTCAATCAGGTTGGCTGCAGAAACAACTATTCCAAAATTAAAGACGGAGAGTCGTAAGAAATGGATGACAGAGGAAATTGTACACCTAATGGAAACAAGAAGACTCAACGAAAATAATCCTGCCAAATATGAAGAAATCCACAGACAAGTCAGAATATTATGTAAGGAGGCAAAAGAAGCATGGCTTGAGGAAAAGTGCTTAGACATTGAAAAACAACACAACAGTCAAAATACCAAATTAGTGTACAAAAGGAGGAGCAGCTGGCTGAGTGGCTAGAACGCCGGACTCTCATTCAGGAGACCCGGGTTCGATCCCTCGGTAAGGTGTTGGATTTTTTCTGTCGGGGGCAAAAAAGAAAATCTTAACCTGCACAGTTCTCGGCGACTGCACTAGCCAGGCGGCCTTAATTCCTCAGGCTCAAAGACACCTCTGCCATACACCGCAAGGTACTATATTGGCAGTAAATGACAGCTTTGACAGTGCACAAAAGAATTCGGGAACTTACTAATAAAAGAACAAGTACATCAACAGGCTGTCTAAAAACTAAAGATGGCAAAATCATAATAGAAAAAGATCAGATTCTACATGTATGGACAGATTATGCGAGAAACCTTTATAATGATAACAGATAGGAACAGTATGATATTAGATTTAATAATGAAGGGCCGCCAATTTTGAAGATGGAGGTTTGAAATACAGGCCCCCGGTGAAGATAACATCACAACAGAAATGATTAAAGCTTTAGAAGAATTTGGACTAGATCAAGTCACCAGACTGCTGAACACATTATATGATACTGGAGATATACCTTCTGAATTCTGTAATTCTGTATTTATTGCAATCAAAAAGAAATCAGGAACCTTGGAATGTGATCAACATAGAACAATTAGTATAAAGAGCCACACCACAAAGATATTGCTACGAATTATCATGCAAAGAGTGAGGAAGAAATTACAACCTGAAATAGAGGAAGAACAATGTGGGTTTGTAGAAGGAAAGGGTACAGTAAATGCTGTGTATATGCTGCGAACAGTTATTGAACGTGCTATAGAAGTAAACAAGGATATACACCTTTGCTTTATTGACTACACAAAGGCTTTTGATAGTTAGACATGTCAACATGGTAGATATGCTTGCGGATCTACAAATTGATGGGAAAGACATTAGACTTATAAAAAACATATATTGGAAACAATAAGCTGCCACAAGGATTGATAATGAAGTGGGACAATATCAACCTGTTAAGAGAGGTGTTAGGCAGGGATGTGTAATGTCTCCAGATCGTTTTTTCCTATACAGTGAAAATATTTTCAGGAATGTAGAAGATATAAATGGAATCAGCATCGGAGGACGAAACATCAATAACATTAGATATGCAGACGATACAGTATTGATTGCAGACAATGCACAAGATCTACAACAATTAGTAGACACAGTTATTGTACACAGTGAGCAGCTGGGGTTGGAATTAAATTGTAAGAAGACACAGGTTATGGTCGTCACTAGGAAGAACGAAGTACCACAATGTAATATACAAATAAATGGGAATATTCTTCAACAAGTGAATCTGTACAATTATCTCGGGACAGTCATAACATCTGATGGGAGATGTCTTGAAGAGATTAGAACAAGAATCGCCATGGCGAAAGTAGCCTTTAGCAAGATGAAAAACATTCTAACCAATAAAAAGATGTCAATTGAAACGAGAAAAAGAGTGTTGAGGGGATACATAGAGCCTGTTCTTTTGTATGGATGTGAAACTTGGACAACGTGCAGTCAAGCTGAAAAACATCTGATGGCTGCAGAAATGTGGTTTCTGAGGAAAATACAAAGAATACCATGGACAGACAGCAAAACCAATGACCAAGTACTACAGGAGACAAATGAAAATCGTAAATTGATTAGAGAAATTAGACGTAGACAGTCAAAATATTTTGGACATGTTATAAGAAGAAATGGATTGGAGAACTTAGTTACAACTGGCAAGATCGAGGGGAACAGACCAAGAGGAAGACCGAGAGGAAAATACCTGGATGGCTTAGCCACATGGCATGGACGAGACAGGAACACTGAGCTGATCCACGACGCTGGTGATCGAGTGAAATGGCGAGTCATGACCGCCCACGCTTTCCGGCATAGCACATGATTGATTGATTGATCGGGTAATTACTATGCAAAATACAATAGGCAAGCTGATGGAGAAGTTAATTGCCAGAAAAAAAAATATCAGGCCAGCTAGAGAGGTAATGTCGTTTCCCACATACTCTTGGAGGGTACCGTTCAAACAGAGAAACATAGACCAGCGCATCAGATTTTGCCCATGATGTGTATGAATGTTTCCACTCAGGGACTGAAATATGTGCCGCAGCAATTGATCTTTAGGATGTGTACCACATAGTGTCGTTGGAATTCTTAATCTTTCAGCTTCTTAAACTCAAGAATAGTCCATTCCTCCTTAAATTGATAGTTGCAGACCTCTTCCAACGGAAAATAGTTCTTAGATGTGGCAGTTGGACTTCTGAGCCAACAACGAAATATCCTGGCCTGCCGCAGGGAATCACATTATCCCCGCTGCTATTCAAAGCCTACACTGTTAGGTTCACCGGTGAGCAGATCACAAGACCGGGAGATACATTGTCGTATGCCGACTATGTGTTAGTGTATCGTCAATGTAAGAAGGGTAGAGATCGGGTTCCTGTGGAACTAGAAACATAACTCAATCGTTAAGCACGTGGTGTGTTGAAGCTGGTGCAAAATGTTTAACCCAACGAAGGCAGCTGTGACATGGTTCTCTTTGAACAACTATATTGTCAACACTCCAACACCAACTGAACATCGGCGCCCAGAAGCTGTGGAAAGAACGCAGGCAATGAAATACTCGGCGATATTATTTGATCGAAGCATTGCTTATACTGAGCACATTGACCAGGTGATAATAAAGGCCAACCGGGGTTTGGCTTCGATGCGGGTGATGGCGGCTGCAAACAGTGAGCAGCGACCCTGTGTCTTCTATATGAGTGTCTGGTTCTTTCTGTTTTTTAGTATGCGATGGCAATTCTGACTCTCAGGCATAAGCAGATGGAAAGGATGGAGAGGATTGATTGATTTATTGATTTAGGAACCGACATCACAGCATTCGGGACATTCCCAAAAAGCGCTCCGTCCCCATCATCAGCAGCCAGCGAAGAGTTGCAACACTAATAGTTCCAGTAGCAATCTGGTTATATGTCCGTCACGCCTTTCCTCTGAGCGTCGAGCGTCGGCCAGATCCCCTCGTCACACCTCGTTGCCTCATTCATGCCAGACCATGGTGATCCATTTGCTCCTCCGAGGTGTACACGTGCTCCCACAAGGCCGCAACCACGTCTGTCTTGTAGCTATGCGTATTATACTTGGGTGTACAAGAGATACAGCATGTAGGGCGATGCGCTACCTTCTTGATTTTCTAACTCTGGGGGACATAATATAGATCTGCCGAGCACAGGACTACTCCAGAATCAATGCAAACACACAACATCCACTGCATAGTGAAATTAAGAAGGTAAAGGGCAGCAGGTTAAAAAGAGGAAAGTCGTGGATGGGTTAAGCCGAAGACATTCTTTAAATGGTATGTTTACTTGAGGACTCAGAACCTGGCGAGGAGTGGGTACAAGTGCCGACAGTGTTCTGTACGTCCTTTTCAGCGTGCACCCAACTAGACTGAAAATGCAGACAAGAAAATCCGCCTGCAGTGGAAGGGAAGCACAGGCTATGATATTCAAAAATTCTTTAGAGGGTGATGCTTTCATTTACACAGATGGATCGGTCGTTCGACGCGTGAGAAATTCATGGGCCTTGTCAAAGACTGGAACGTAACCCCTCCACCGGGAAGAGCAGTCAACCTCGAGGAGACCAAGAGGTGATACGGTGCCCCGAGGTAAGGGCAGGGGAGATGGTGGAATGGGAGATGGTTAACTGGTTCTCTCATGAGACACGGAGGCGTGGACCAGATGGTTAACACTCTGGTCACGACAGCATCCCGCCTACATGATAGCCACGAACGCCACTCAGCAAGAGAAAGCTAATGGAAGCGTGGCAAGTGCCACGACACGCAAAAGGCAAAGGACGCTTCAAGGTGCATCCGCGTGGTGTGTAACCACGCGAGGAGAAAACAGTCAGACTGGGGACGGGACTTGTAGTGTTCACATCGTAGAATAGTTGATAGGAGTTTGTGTAACCAACTAGATAGAGAATTAGCATAGGCTTTAGGAAACTAGTGATAGGCAATTCTGTGGCTTTGTGTGTGGGTTTAATAGCGACTGTCATATACTTGTAACGAGCCAACGGCAATAAAATGTACCATTTATTTTCCTCGCACACGACTTGCAAGTTCCTTGTATGGTGTGGGAGAAGAATCCGATGATGCCTGACACATGAGTTGTTGACAGGCCTTTACGGTTCAAGCTGGAGGAAGAATTGTAAAGGAAAATGCTGCTGCTTTTGCCCTTACCACAAGCAGTCTGACTATGGAAGTCATGGCAATAAGTAAAGCAATTACATGGCTCGAGACGCAGACTTTCACCGGAGTATGTTTCCTTAATAACTTAATGAGTATGCACAGGAAGATAGCGATGGGGTGGGTCCGAAGACAGTGGGTGTTGTCTAAGGAGCGGTCACGGGTGGCAAAGATTAGTTTCACTTTCGTGCCAGGGCATGCTGATGTCCAAGGAAATGATCAGGCTGACAGGCTTGCAGGTAAGGCTTCTTTGGAGGGCGGGCGAGTCATAGACCAAGCTGATATACTGAATGCTCTAGGAGAAGTAAGACTTTTGCGAGAACCAGGTAATGGTTGTGAATCTACATTCATGGTCAGACTGCGAGAACAGCAGGTTAAAAGAGATGTGGGCAAACAAGAACTCTGTGCAGGAAGCCAAAGAAGATTAATAAACCAGCACATAACTGGTGTCGTTAGTACTATCTCTGTATGTGTGAAGAATCAACCCATAAACTATACGATACGTACCTGTAAATAATGGTTCCAGCTGCAGCACATAATAGAATCAACGTGGCAGCAAGGATAACGAGAAACAAGGGATAGTTCTTGGCACACTCTCTGTCTAGATCCCGAATTGTCGCCTCGTATCCGTCATATATTTCCTTGATAGAATTGTCCGAATAACTGCACTTGTATCCTGCAAAGTTCTTGTAAAAAGCGGGAGATTCGACCATCCACTTTAGAAAGTCCAAATTAAAGCAGTCACATTGAATTGGACAGCCGGACATCTTCACAGTTAACTGGACCGGTTTAATTCGACACAGGCGATCTATATGTGAACGGACTGGATGAGGCAATGTGGATAGTCCGGTGTTTGTGACGTCTAACATCTTCAGATGTTCAATGTGAGAAATGTTTGCCCCGAAGCGGGAAAATGTGTTGCCCTGAAGCAGAATATGCTGCAATTGATCTAACCCATAGAACACATCTAATGGCAAATTGCTGATATGGTTTAAAGATATATCAAGATATACAAGGTTGTTTAATCCATTAAACGGAGCCTTATATGTGCTTACGTAAGAATGTAAATTGTTTGATTCCAGAATGAGAACGTAAAGTGGCGAAATTGTTGGCAAACCTGCAAGAAGTAAATACTCAACTAACGAGTTTGCAGCATTAATAAGCTTGAGGTTTGGAAAATGTGTGAATGCATGGAAATCCAGCTCAATTAGCTGGCTACACCGCAAGTCCAGCTCCTCAAGATTGTTATTGTCATTAATGTGACTTAGAAAATCAAAAGGAAAACTTTTTAAACTTATTTGAACGAGCCTTAAATTCCAGGGTAAGAGGATTCCCACACTCCGCGGCTGTTTGTTGATTCTTATTTCGTAATTATCTTGGCGAGTTTTTTTCTCACTTTGGTAAAAATCAAAATCTGCCAGTGTATTTAGTTCATCCTTCTCGCTGGAACCCATTAAGCATTCCCCTCTATTGCTGTTTATATATAAAGTTTCAAGTCCCGCCATCGCATTCAGGGAGATCTGTTCCGGGTCCACAATCATATAATTATCATTGAGATCAATGCTCCTCAGGCTTATTGGCAGACTTTTGACACCGTCATTATCAATGGATAGAATGTTGTTGTATCTGGCAGAAAGCGAGGTTAAACTCGTGGGTAGAATCTGAGTTAAAGAACTGTTGATGAAATTAATAGAAAATTCAGAAACAACCTTATCCATTATCAAAGTTTGAATATTCGATCTCTCCAAACCACGTAGAATCACTGGCAGATATTGTGTACCTATCCCTGGATTATCAGAGATGTCCAACGTTCTTAAGTTAGTGAAGTGAGAAAATACACCAGTATCGATCTCCAGACCATGAATATCACAGCTTCTTATGCTAAGTAATGTAATCTGTCCCACATTTCTAAATGACGTATTTGACAAATGGTGAATAGGACACTCGCATGAAAAAGTCAAATTACGCAAAGACGTCATGTTTCTAAATCCCGGGCCGTATTCTTGATCGCCGTAATTGTCAATATACAGTTCTGTCAGCTGGTATAGGTAGGCCAACATCAGATCTGGGTATGGTGGAGATTCTGTGCACGGAAAGTCATTATAATTCAGTCGCAGAACTTCCAGGGATTTCAGTGGTTCAAAAATGTGTTCCGACAGACTTGCATTGGTTCCTATTAGATTGTAACTCAAGTCTAAGACTGTTAGCCGAGAGAGGCCGTTAAATGCTTTATCCTCTATAGCTTTTATTGCGTTAACGGTCAGATCCAAATGTTCAAGACATCGGTATCGCAAAAAGGCATTTGCAGTCAAAGTGTCGATATAGTTCGTACTTAGTTGTAAGTCAGTAATATTGGGCGGTAGATTTTGAGGCACTGAAGTCAGATAACAGAAATAAAAGTCACACATTGTTTTGTCGCATGCACATTTCTGGTTGCTTTCGCTGGGACGTTCTTCATAATGCAAGTCGTGTACCTTGTCCCCAGCTGGAGCTTGGAACCCTGGAGGTTTTTTGATTTTAGACGTACTCGAATAATATTGTGCTCTCATTCCTTGTCGTCTTGGCGACTTATTTTTATTTGATGTGTTGTCTATTATTCTTTTATTGGTGGTCAATTCGTCATTTTGATCAATCCCAAGGGAAACATACTTTTCCAGATTCAGTGTTTTTGCAAAATGCATATGTTCGTTGATGTATATTGTATTGTTATCCGGCAATATTTCAGCTTTTTCATCTTTGATATTACTTTGTGCAGCGCTCATTTTTGACGTTGAAATTCCAGTTGGCACATGTTTGTTATCATTATTTTTATTTCTATTCATCGTTATGCCACCAGCTTCAAGAATCGGACTTCTTGTACTAATGAAAATATCCTTGCTGAAGAGATCATTTTTATTGCGTTGTAAAGGTACTGCCGGAATCCTATGACGTAATCTAGGATCAGTGTTTACAGATTTTGGAACGGCAGTTCCCGTTAAGTTTATTGTACTAGCAGAACTTTGTAGTTGGGAGTGAAAAGATGTCGCTTCTATGAATGAGAAAACAAGGGCGAAAACCTGGATTAGCATCATCATTGCCACTGTATCAATAATATCTCCTTCTCTGTAGCAGCACTTTCATCCCAGATTATAAAGAACACTTTAGACTCACTTTACCAATAATCTTTTCTGCTCTGTAGCGCATCTTTCACCCAAGATTGTAGAGAACACCTTAATGTAACTGTAGCTGTAGAATAGAATAGAAAAGAATATAACATAATCAACCCTTCCTTCAATGGATTTTACTTCAAACAGACAGGCATATTTGCCTTACGGTGTTCTGTAACACAAATACAATGTTCACAAAATTATAATTGAATAAGTTATGTCTGTTGCAATGATAATAACCAGAACACGTGGCACATTAGGCAATTTTACAAAAAGCCTGGCGTGGAGTAAATATGACTGAATAATATGAATAATATACCGGTACACATCAGACAAGTAAGGAGACACTATACTTTGTGCAAAAAAAAGAAAAACTTACGAATGTAGGTATAACTGTGATCTAGCTGTTAACAAAACCGAATGAACACAAGATATGACAAGGAAGCTCATTAAACAAAAGACAAATGCATTTAAAGTCGAGTGTGTTGACCAACGTCATTGTCAACGAACACACAAATGGAGAAAATAATAGAGGGTAGGTGTCAGAAATCTCGATAGAGTGTCTATTACTGAAAGACGAGAAGTAAAGAGTTAAAGACAGTTACACAACAATTCAAATAAAAACAGATTATAACTAGACAAAAATATGTGAAATGCCCATAAGCTAATCAGGCGGTTAAGCACGTGAGCTCTATAGTCCGTATACATTTGTTTTCCCCCATATAAAGATCCATATCGCAGTAACCAACAGAGGGAAAATTATGAGATTTAGCATATAACTTTATCATTATGTCCACCCAACCAAAAAAAAAAAAAAAAAATCTTTTGTTCTGGAGATTGTACGGAAGATTTCAATGTTTGTTTCTATGCGGTATAAAATTTACAGGTCAGAAATGAAGTGCATATTATGTTCAGAATATTATCTTCACATGAAAACATTAGTGTTAAATAGTGAATTTTCTCGTGCTGCACGAGAATGACATAATGACCACAACGTCACGGGAGTGTTCAGAGTTGTCGTCAATAATTCTACCAATAGCGGGTACTTTCATGAAAAGTGATTATTTTATAAATCTTACCATTTATTGCCAACATCTGAATGTGTGAATATTGTTGAATAGAATTGAATGTGAAATATTGTACACTTCAAAGCATCGTTGTGAAGTTGTGCACACATTTTTGCCAAGAAGCTGATCGTAGGAAACTGTTTCATACTATTACAAATCCCGAGAAAAGAACAGTGCATGCATTGCGTTTGAGTAAACGGTCATTTCGTCGATGGGTGCAAGAATTTGAATCAAACCACGCAATAAGCAAACGGTAGGTAGAAATGCAACCGTAGACAGCTTTGTCAAGGATGTCATAAGGCGAGCTATTATAAAAATGCTGGATATCACATAAACTGTGCCTGTAAGAAAACTAGGGTTTGGTAGGGAAAGAGCAATGACATAGAGCTATCCAAAACAACTTTGTGGAAAATTATAAGGACATTAGGCTTCACGTTTAGAAAGTACAAGGGAAGTAGACATATCCTTTGCGAGCAATCACATTTAGGAGCCATGAGAAGCAAATAACTACGTGAAACAAGGGAAATGCTCAAAGAAAATTATGACATAGTGTATTTGGATGAGACGTGGATCAATGCGCACCACACAAGTTAAAAAGAATGGCAATCAGTGGATGGAAAGATATAGCGATATGTGCCCAGTAGTAAAGGACAGCGTTTGGTCATAGCTAGTTAGTTAGTTAGTTAGTTGTCGCAGTTACAACTTCACAGCAACGGGTCGTCCCCACTATGCTCCGTTCCTGTGCCAGTGAATATCACACAAAACGCTCCCCACTGCCCAATGTGAAAAGTGGACAAGACAGGAGTCTCGACAAACAACAGCCCGCACAGATACACTGTGCATAATGCCGCCACCAGAATGTCAACACACCAGTCCCCCACGAAACACCTAGTTCATCTCTGATGGAATCGGCAGTCATTTTCCTATCTGAATGTTTCCTAGATGTTCACCCACACAGTCCACGAAAATACAGTTCATCGCTGATGGCAGTGGCAGTCAGCCAGAAGCCCAACAACCACGCTTTTCTGCATAAGACAAAAACCGGTCAACTCTGGGACATAGCCACCTGCCATCACTCCGAACATGCAGTCACGTTCCAAAAAAACTCAGGCAGATTCAAAAGCATTTCACACAAAACTCACAGCTCACAGTGTCGCGCCATGCACTCACTCAGTAGCAGGGCGACGGAACCATCAACCCTCCTTAGTCGTCTCTTACGACATGCGTGGTAGGCTACAGTGTTGCTATTCGTTGCTTCCCTTATGGGCCCCGGCAACACACGGGAGTAAACTTCCTTACCGAGGATTCGAACCCGGGTCTCCCGGAGGAGAGCCCGGCATTCTAGCTCCATGGTCGTAGCCCATGTTGGTAGTACTCATAATGGCTTACTACAGAATGCTGGACTCGTGTTCGTATCAAAGCGTACTGACAATAGGGATTATCATAATGAGATGAATGGTAATCTATTTAGAGGTTGGCTCGAGAATACAGTGTGTCCATCCCTAGATAGATCGTCTTGTCTAATTATGGACAATGCATCATATCACAATGTTGCTGCCCAAGAAGACAACATAAACTGCGGCATCGAGCACAAAGGAAGCAATAAAAATATGGCTCCGAAGGGAAAACATACCATTTCCAGAAACGTAATTCAAGCTAGAATTGTTGTACAACAGACGCAAAAACGCAAGAAATATTAAATCGATATGTTGATAGAAGAGCTTGGCCATAAGTGCTTGAGACTTCCGCAGTACCATTCTCATTTAAACCCTACAGAACTTGTGTGGGCTAATATTAAAAGGCTGGTAGCAGCTGACAATACTACATTCAAATTTTCTAACGTCAAAATACTAACCCAGTCCACGCTAATAAATATTGATAACAGTTACTGGAAAAAATGTGAGAACCATGTGTTGAAAGAGGAAGATGACTATTGGAGAAAGGTTGGATTGAATGTTATGCAACCGAGATCAGTCATCAACCTACTGGAATCGTCCTGCACAGATTAAGGTCTGGGTAGATCGCAGACATTAATCCACGTGCACACCTACTGGGATATTTTGCTCCAACTATTCGGAAGAATTGCAGACCCTAAACATTACAACATCGGCACAAACAATACAACTTCTCAATGGCAACAGTTTGTTCCACAGTGATGTATTTTCAGTTCCGCAACCCCTCAATAGTGACAAACAACTGGCATTGAAAAACAAACACTAAAAGCATTGAATACCAACAGAAGAGTAATATTGTGGTGGGAACTGACATATTGTGGCATAACAAGAAACTTGAGAACAAACACGTCAAATGAGAGGACAAGACACGAATATACGAATCAATCTATAAACTTCAATGAAAAGAGGACCAACATCTTGGCCGTTAAGAAGGAAGCCCACTACAGAGACATTCACAACTATATTCTTCGTGCACAACAGGCAATCATGTTCCGTTTCTGAACAGTAAAACGCAGAGTAGACAATCTTTCACGAAGACTCACAACTGTTCTGCCACCTATGTGTTATGTTGTTTGTCCATCAAGAATGATGATGACCATTAATTTCATCCAGAGGGTTGAAAGTATGGAGCCGTGAGTTCTAAGATGGCTGATAAGGCCTATGTTGGCTCGAAATGTTCTTTGACAATGTGGACAGAGAATGCTTGACATTTCTGGAGGAGGATAAACCACCTATGTGCAGGTGTGAACAAACTACACAGACAGCTGAACAGATCCTTAAAAACTGACACATGATGACTAAATTGTGGTATCATCTCTGGTCACTCCACACGTATATTAACGCATAGCTGTTTGGAAGCTTTCATGAAGTCCATGTAAAAAGCTAAATGCATCCTAGTAATATGGCTCCTTGTGTACACATTATTAACCAGCAGCTGAAGAAACCAGAAGATGATGAAAAATAAGGTAAGAAATATATTCCTTCTTCTTTCCTGTCCATTTCCATTTCGATTCCACATTATTTACCCCATGCCTCTGTAAATTCTCTGTCTTTACTAATATTACACACTGCACACACTTTCATACGAAACTTGAAACGATTTGTGTCATCGCGCGAGTTGACATGCTATACTGTAAAACAAGTATGTTAGCGTGAATTCACTGAATTTTCGCCAAAGTTTCAAAGAAATTTCCCCGCTTTCTGTGATTTAAGTTGCCTTTGGACCTATCAATGACATATTCCTTGGGTGGGGGTAAATATAAGACGGCAGGAAAAAATTTAATTACGATGCAACAGAAACTGTTCAAAAAAAAATTATCGTGAATGAAGGCAATCATTTGTAAAACTGACTATAGTGTCATAAACTTGGGTTAGCGCGAGGAAAGTTCACAACCAGAGTTGTCGTTCCGAATCGGGAAAGAAAGAGCTCCTCATTCAGTTATCGAGATAGTTTACCGGCAAGTCCTACAAGAGAGACCAGTCATCCAAGTTATAGAAGTCATACAAGTTAGAGAGGTCATACGTTAGATGCAAGGCAGAGACACAAGGACATTATACCAGCATATATATTTTCAATGACAAATACTTTAGATATGATCAGCTCCACGCCCTTTATCTACATCTCAAGTGTATTTCAACGAACATGGTACTCGTTTGAGGACTTGTCTGTGTATGTAAGGACTACTTGAGAGATGGAAAGTCCGGTCAATGATGCGAGTGAACATTAACGATTGTAAGCAGCGGCACCTACCCCACACAGAAGTTTTGTCTTCAACTATATTCAATTATTGTATGCCAGCGTTTGGTATTGCACTAAGATGTGTCTGTGTGTGTGTGTGTGTGTGTGTGTGAAAGAGAGAGATAGAGAGAGAGAGAGAGAGAGAGTATCTGTGTGTGGGGGAGATTATATATATATATATATATATATATATATATATATATATATATATATATATATATATATATATATATAGTAATTTAGTTAGTTAGTCTTTCCTCTTGAGCCTAAGGCGGCGCATAGGGCAGAAGTCCTGTCTCTCCATGCCTGGCGGTTCGCTGCTACCTGTTGTAGATCTTGGATATTTACTTGGCCGTTGAATGAGCCTTCTCTAATGATGGTTCTACGCAGGGTCTCTCTTGGTCTTCCCCGTTTTCTTTTCCCTACCGGTGACCATATGAGGGCTTGGTAGCGGAGTCTTGTCTTGTCCATTCTGAGTACATGGCCGATGTAGTTCCAACGGCGTCTTCTTATGAAATTTGATACTGTATCTTGCTTTGTCTCTTGTCTTATTTGCGAATTGGTTCTGAAGTCTGTCCAGTGGATGGTTAGAAGTCTTCTAAGACATTTGTTCTCAAAATTGTCTAATTTTTTATCTAAAGCTACCGTTGATTTCCAACTTTCACATCCATACGTTAACACTGGAATCACACAAGAGTTGAAGATGTTAAGTTTTGTGTGTTTGCTGAGTGTCTTTGACTTCCAGATGTTTGACAGTTTATTGAAAGCACTAGATGCCAGTGCGATTCTAGATTATATTTCTGGTGTTGAGTCCCCTGTAGATGACATTTTGCTTCCTAGGTATGTGAAGCTGTTGACTTTTTCAAGGAAAAAAAATATATAGTAATGGCAATTATATATATATATATATATAGTAATTATATGTATATAGTAATTATATATATATATATATATATATATATATAGTAGTAATGGGAGTAGTAATACATATCAATACGTGAGAAACGCAGCCAAACGTTGATTCTGGTCATTCTCCTGTCAAGGCTGTCAGAAAAACATATCAGGGTACAAAACACATTGGTAATCAGAAACATCATTCCATCGCAAGGGTATTTAAAACGGCTATCAGGCCTGCAAGAAATGGGAGAAAGGCACAGGTAGACAAAAACTCAGGATGTAGGAAAAAATAGGAACCAAGAATGAGCCGTAGTGGAAGGGGAAAGAGGAAGAAGGAACGTCAAACGGGTGACAACTCGGATTGTAGTGAACGAAGAGTGAGCAGTGGTAGAAGGGGAAAGAGGAACGAACGAACGAACAAACTTTATTTTCAAAGGGTTAAGAATTGGGCACGCAGGCCCGTCTAACATTCTGCCCTTCTATCACTCTCTTTCATACATTATTTCATTCACACATCATTCAAGGCTAACAGAGAACAGCAACAATATAAAAGATATGCACTATAAAGGCATGGGCAAAATGCGAACATCAAGACTACACGACACAGTAACATTAGATAATGATCTGACACTTGTTATTAGCCATGTGGAATATACTGGCCTACCAAAAGGGGACTGGCTGTTATACTAGGGTTTTGTTATTATTATTATTATCTCTATTATTAAGGGGGAAGATAATCCGTACTGAGATAGTGTTCGAGTAATTTGCGATTATATGAATAGGGATTGGTGATGTCTTTGATTTCTTGTGGAAGATTGTTCCACAGCTGAGCTGCAGAGTACGTTAAGCTTGTTTTGTATAAGTCAATCCTAGGCTTCGGAATGTGTAATATATTTAAACGTTTACTGTGTCTAGCATTATATTTAAACAATGGCCAAAGGTAATTTGGGGCATTCCGATGCAGGATTTTGTGAATTAGTTTAGCTTTATTGAAAAGCAGGCGTTTGCGGAGTGGTAGTAACTGAAGGCGTTTATACAGGCTAGGATTGTCAGATAAATGTTTGTTATAAATTAGACTCATGGCCCGTTTCTGGAGTGAGTAAAGTCGCTTGGTGTTTGAATTAGAACAACCGTCCCAGATTGTAGAGCAGTAGTCAAAGTGTGTCTGTATATGAGAAGTATAGAATAGTTTCCTTGTGTCCTCATCAAGGAAGTTGTTAATTTTGGCTAGTTGGTAGACCTTTTTCGCTGTTTGTTTAATAAGCGCTTGAACGTGGGAATTAAAGTTTAGGTTTCTATCAATGATTATGCCTAATGTTTTGTGCTCAATTACACTTTCTACTGGCATGTTATCGATGTGAAGTTGAAGTGATGTGTGTGAGCTTAGAGTTTGAAGTCTTTGTCTGGTTGTTAGTAACATTGATTTTGTTTTAGTGATGTTAATTTGCATACGGTTTGAATAGCTCCACCTAACTACATTATTTAATTCTTGTTGTAAAGACGACTCCAATAAAATACAGTTTTCAGCATTTGTATACACTGTACAGTCGTCTGCAAATAGATCGCAGGACGACGAAAGATGTAAAGGTAGATCGTTAATATATATGACAAACAATAGAGGGCCAAGAATAGAGCCTTGCGGTACTCCAATATTGAAGGTAGTGGTATGAGACAGACATTTATTATGTGATACTACTTGCTTTCTGTTTGATAGAAAAGATGATATTAGAGTGACTACATTAGGGCCAATTTTCATTGTCTCAAGTTTTTTAATTAAAATAACATGGTCTATCATATCAAATGCTTTCTTGAAATCAATAAACACAGTTCCACATAGACTGTTGTTGTTTATATTCTGGTGCCAATTTTCTATCATGTTTGTTAGGGCCGTATGGCAAGAATATTTTGGTCGAAATCCTGATTGGTTGTCAACAATAAGCTTGTTGCGAACTAAATACTGTAATGTTACTTTATGGATGTGTTTTTCTAGTGGCTTAGATAGTGATGATAGTAAGGAAATGGGTCTGTAATTGTTAGGGAGATTATTGTCCAATGAACCAGATTTAAGAAGAGGGTACACTTTAGTGATTTTGAGAGCTGATGGAAAGTGGCCTTTGGTGAGACACTGATTATATACATAGGTTAGTGATATATAGATCACTGGCGCAGCACAACGGAGAATCCGGTTGCTGATTCCATCTAACCCAGATGAGGTTGTGTTTTTTAGGTTACTGAGGTAAGTGAATACCTCAGTGATTGTCATTAGCGGTATGTCGGAAAGAATATCGCCGGAGCATCTATTCTCACAAAACGATGACAGTAAAGATAAGTTTCAAGGAGAATTAGGTATTGAAGCCTTCAACTGGTCTATGTCAGTTTGAAAAAAAATTACTGAATTGGTCGCATGTAATATGATTTGATGGTAAAGAATTTCGGAAATTATACTTGTTTGTCAAGGTGTTAATTGCCTTCCATATATCCTTACTATTTGTTTTATCCATTACTAAGTTCTTAAAGTAATTTTTCTTTTCCCGTCGTATGGTATATTGAACTTTGTTTCTAAGAAAGAGGAAGAAGGAACGATAAAACTGGTGACAACGCGGGATGTAGTAAACCAAGAGTAAGTATCGAAGGACAGTAAGCACAAGAAAAGCTTAGAGAGCATGATGAGACAAAAGAGGGAATAGAAAACATAAGGCGTCAAAAAAGGAACATTGGACGAAAAGCAGATATAATCGTATAGAACCTCAATGAGAGGATACTGTTTAGAGTAGGGTAATGCAATCTACTTAATGCAAATCAAGAGAATAATAAACTAAAATGTCGAGAACCTCGGGAAAAGCCAAGAGGATTTTTGACCGAACTTCCTATATGACTGACGACCAGCGCCACAATAAACGAAATAAAAACGACATTAGCGTTGCCAACTTTGTGTACCAAATTTCTCCCAAAAGATATTTTAAGCCAAGAGACTAATACATTCAAGCAATATAAAATAAAACAAAGTACTGCAGCTTTACAGAATAGAATTACGAAAAACACAGGAAGTTGCGGCGACTAGTCTTCATCAGCAAACAAATACATACAAAAAGCACAGCATATAATCAAGTAGAAACCCTCCAGTGACTACATTAAAGAATACGAACAGGATGAGAAGAATGAAAAGATGAAACAATGAGAACAATGAAGGGAACATAAAAATAAAAAAAAAATGTTTCTACTTATCTCAGAATCCGAGGTTGTGATATTTTTTTTTTTTGCACATCTTTTACAGGACATCGCTGTCAACATCAGCATCTTTCAGCTGTATGTTGATCTCTTGGCAAGATTACGCTCAGTAGTTTGCCATTGATTTCTGAGCGGCCGGCTCACATACCCCGTAAGTTACCGACGCGATTCGTCGAACTACTGCTGATTCTCACCGTCGTCACGTTACCTACGAGAGTATTCGAGATTACGAAGAAAAGTTGCTAACCTTTAGACCAGGAAGCCGGCGAGGTTGTGATACTAACATGAATTTCTCCTGGATACTCTTGTATAGAAGAGATTACGAAATGTTCAAAGAAATGAAGTTATTGACAAGAAATGTTCAACCTCAATTAAATGTTATCTGTGACAAGCTGAGAAATACCTTAACAGAATCTAGACAAATTCTAGAAAGATGGCAGGAATACTGCAGTGGAATGTATGATATGAATGACTTTGAGAATATGAATGATATACATGAACCAATGACAGCAGAGACAGAACCTGAACCCTCATTAGATGTAATTGCATGGGCAATAAAGAAACTGAAGAATGGTAAATCACCAGGATGTAATCAGATACCAGCTGAGCTCATTAAAGTGGGAGGAGAAGAAAGCATACAAATGTATCACGCATTATGTAAACAGTTATGGAAATATGGTATATGGCCAAAAGATTGGAAGAGAACTACCTTCATTCAAATACCAAAAAGGGCAACCTGAAATTATGCACCAATTATAGAACTTTTGCCCTGATCAGTCATGCAAGTAAAATTCTACTAAAAATCATAATGGGAGGACTTCGTAAGAAAATGAAAGAAGAGATTAACGTAGTTCAAGCTGGATTTAGACAAGGAAGAGGAACAAGAGATCACATACTCAACATGCGTTTAATAATAGAGAAGTGCAGAGAATTTAATGTAAACATATTCTCATGTTTTGTGGATTATTCAAAGGCATTTGACTGTGTACAACATTAGAAGCTTTGGGAAATCATGAGGAATATGGGCTCTTCACCATATGTAATACAACTCATAAGAATGCTCTGTCTAGAACAACAAGCAGCGGTTAGAATAGATGGCAATACATCAGATTGGTTTGACATTAGGCAAGGAGTACGTCAGGGATGTGTGCTGTTCCCCTATTTGTTTAACCGGTACGCCGAAAATATAATGAGAAATGTAAGAGATGATATGGCCAGGGAGCAACATGATGCCCTAAATATCGGTGGTCATGAAATACCATAGATTCGATGTGCTGATGATACAGTTTTACTATCCATATCACAGAATGGTATAGAAAACTTAATAACCTCAACCTAAAGAAATAGTGAAAATCACAACTTATATCTTAACATAGCAAAAACAAAGATAATGCATACAGATAAAACTACTATGGAGAAAGAAATATATTTAATGAGGAAAGATTGGAGGTGGTGGAAAAGGTTGAATATCTTAGGTCATTGATTACCAACAATGGTGCACACAATGAAAGAAATTAAACCACGACAGTCAGTTGTTCTTCAAAGACTAAAACAACTGAATAAATTATGGAGTGAGACAGATAGAACTACAAAAATTAGATATTTAAGTCCATGCATCTTTCCCATTGCAACATTCGCCTGTGAGACCTGACCACTTACCAAACAAACTGAACAGTGCATAAATGCCTTTGAATTTAAATGTTATAGACGGGGTCTAAGAATATATTGGGTAAAGAAAAGATTAAATGCATCCATACTTCAAGAGCTGAATATTGAAGAGGGTTGGCTATTAAAGACGATAAAACAAAGAAAATTAATATATTTTGGTCACTTGAAACGTCATGAAAGTTTGGAGAGAACAATAATGGATGGGTATATGACTGGGAAGAGAGGAAGAGGAAGGCCAAAGAGAAGATGGGTGCAGGATGTGGCGGATGATCTCCAGATGGGTGTATCGGACGCGGGACATCTTGCTTGTGATCGAGAAGTTTTCCGGAAGTTTCTTATGGGAGCGGGATTCTGCAAAGGACATGCTACTGAATGAATGAACTCTTATGTCTGTAACAGCTATGTCTGTAGTGTCGTGGGATGATAATGGTTCAGTGACGATCCCAGGCAAATGATGTAAAGTGGTACATGAAAAACAGGGGTGAGGATGATAAGGCGGGAAACGAAGCAATGGATATATGACGGTTGTCCGAGAGTTCTTCTTTCGTTCACTTGATGTCGGTTCCTAAATCAATCAATCAATCACTCAATCGTTCCGTTCGCTTGAAATATGTCTATACCTGCAATGTTGTCTCTTGTATGAATTTAACTATCTGTTTTAGTTCACTCAGCGGTCCATAGAGTTTTATCTTCCACTGATGTCTCTCTAGGTCAGAAGGTTTGCCTAGATGTATCGTATTTTAGGCAGTCTTGGAGTAATTGCTCTGCTGTCTGCGACGCCAAACCACATGTGCATACGGCTGTTTCACCAATCTTGAATTGTGTATACATGAGGTTGCGTAATCTATTGTCCTGTTCTGAGGCGCAGAATAATGACTTGTTCTGGTCTGTCCATATCGTGGTAGTCATCTTGAGCAGGTTTTGTTGGCTTTCTGACTGATTTGATCATTCTTTTCTTTTGGTGGTAAGTAACGGGCACATCAGGCTGTTCTCTTTTGGCTCCTTCCTTAGCCAATTGATCAGCTCTTTCGTTTACGGGTACTCCACGGTGGGATGGTATCCGCTGTATGGTCACCTTATGCTGACTGCTAAGTTCAGAAAGTCCATTCCATTGGCACCTTGCCGTCTTGACAGACGATAGTTTGTGCTTTAAAAAGGCATAATAACTTTTAACTATGGCTTTAGCGAGTGTGACTGATAAGGCCAATTTGCGCTGTAAATGTCCGTTCACAGTGGGTGCATGTGAACACGTGGTCATTTCCACCATCATGCACCATCTTACGTCTCAAACGCTTGGTGTGTGACTTTTCTGCAATAATTTTCTCCTTTGACTTTATTCCATTTCTGATATTTGCCCTCCATGCAACACGTTCAGCGGCGACTTGCTCCCAATGTGCATTATCAATGCCTGTATCAATCATGTCCCGCTTACACACATCTTTGTATCGTAGTAGAGGCCGACCCTGAGATCTCTTACCCATCTGTAATTCACCAAAAAAGATATCCTTTGGTATTCTACCATCATCCATCCTCCTAAGATGTCCTATCCATCTAAGTCTACGAAGACTGAGCATGGAATAAACTGTCACACAACCTGATCTTTCCAATACTTCAGTATTTGTGATTTTGTCTTGCCACTTAATACCAAGAATTCTTCGCAGACACCGCATATGTTCAGAAAGTAGTATCCTTAGTATTGGCAATTTCCCAGACAGGAGCGCCTCGAGTACTGATTTTGCATCTGTCAAAAGCACCACAGATTGTGTACCATTGTTGGTATTTAGTAATTTCTCTGTTGCTATCTTGATTGCCTCAATTCCAGCATCATAGTTATGGCAGTACTTTCCTTTCGGTACTCTGGCTATGTCGCTAGTATTATTTGGGTATTCTATGTACACTCCCGCTCCTCCATTTCGAACAGCTGTGTAGACTCGGATCCAGAGGTCCTGTGGGTATTCTTCATCAAGGAAGCTGGGAGTGGCTGTTCTGTGCTGTACACTTTTCTGTTCTTTCTTGTCAAATATTCCTCTCACTTTTGTATGGGTTTGTAATGATAGTCTATGTTCATCTTTCCATGGAGTTCGCTCTGGAATAGTTGTTAGGGGGATACCAACTGTGGGCAGATCGGTGGTTTCTCTGCAGAGTCGTTTGGTCTGGTTGTTAAAACTACTTATTTTCAACCGCCCCATAACTAGGTTTTCAAATCTGTTCTTCATGGGGTGGCCTGGCAAGCTGAGGAACTTTTCTGCTTGTATTAACGTTTTCGTATCTCTGCGCTCTCTCAGTGCTTGAGTCCCCCCCCCCCCCCCCATCTTCTCCATTCCCACTATAGGGGATGATCTCATCCCACCTGTGGTGACTCTGAATGCTTGATTTTGCACCTTGTCCAGCTCTTGTAGTGTGGTGTTTGATGCGGAACACCACACAGTTGACTCGTATTCCAGGTGTGGTCGTATGCTCTGTTGATAAACTTTGCAAAGTATTTTCCCACTGGCTCCCCATGTGGTCCCACTTAGCTTTCTCAGGATGGCTATTTTCCTACTGGCTTTTGCTACTGCTTTGTTGATATGCTTTCTCAATGTCAGCCTGCCATCAAATGTTACTCCAAGGTATGTTGGTTCTTTATCTTCTCTTAGGGGTGTTCCAATTATCTGGATGCTCCCTCCCGTTTGTTTTGGAGAGAGGGAAAATAGGGTGGTGCTGCACTTTTCAGTGTTTATGCTGACACACCAATTATTTGCCCATGCAACAAATGTATCTACAGCTCTTTGTAGCAATCTGGTGGCCACTGATGCATGTTCATTTGTGCTCCATAGAACCAGGTCATCGGCGTACATCGGCTTTAATTCCATGCGGTAGATTAGCAACAAGATCATTGATGAAGATTAGAAAAAGTGTGGGGGAACAAGACTCCACCCTGTAGAACACCATGACGCAGTAGTACTTTCTTGCTCTTGAGTCCGCCTATCTGTACTCGGGCTCTTCTGTTGTGCAAGTAAGCTTTCACCCATTTGCACATTCTTCCATTGACTTTGCAGTTTCTCAGTGTCTTCATCAGACCTTCTTTCCAGACTTTGTCAAAGGCTTTCTTCGGATCTATCCATGCCGCAAGCACCAGCTTCTTCTCTTGGAATGCATCCTCAATTTCTTGAGAGCGTTAGGTTGTCTGATCTTCCGTAGAGTAGCACTGCCTAAAGCCAGTCTGCTGTGGCACAAGGATGTTTTTACTTTCAATGTACCACTGCAGTTTGTTATTGATGATGCACTCCAGTGTTTTTCAGAGACAGCTGGTGAGGCTAATTGATCTGTAGCTAGAGGCATGGACCTATCTTTCCCTGATTTTAGGAGGGGTATCATGATTGCGTCTCTCCAGGCTTGTGGAACACTGTCTAAGGTCCAGCTGTTATTGAAAATGTGCAACAGCTTTGCTTTGGCCTCTGTTCCTAGGTTCCTGATCATTGCATTGGAGATACCATCAGCTCCTGGTGAATTTCTCATTTTCAGTTTTGACATGGCTAGCTCCAGTTCGCTGATTGTGATGGGTGCTTCCAGAACCTCATGAACTATTTCCTTCTGTTCTGTATATTGCCGTTTCTCTCGAATCTCTTGTTGTTTCTCTGGACTAATTGTGATATTGTTATCTTGTGCGAATGAATCCGCAAAATAGTCAGCTGCTTGCTTTCTTGTTAAGATGTTTCCATCTTTATCTAGTGCAATTTTTGAATTTCTCCCGGTGTCCTCATCGTTAAGTTGTTTTATTAGCTTCCACAATTTTCTTTTGTCTCTTTCAAAGTTCAGAGACTCCGTTTTCTCCTGCCAGCTTTTCTGTCTAGCCTGCAGCTTGGCCCTTTGAAATTTGGCTTTTAGGTGTGGAAATGTATTGTTGTGTTCTTGGCTGGGTGTGGCCTCTGCTTGCATTCTACACACTTCCACATCATTATGCAACTATTCTAGTCCACTACTCTAGTAGGGTATATATTGTTTACGGGCTCCTCTTGGTACTGTTTCTCGCGCTGCCAGTATGCATTTCCCAAACTCTTCAACTACTTTATTTATGTCTTTCTCAGTGTTCAAATTTCTTACCAGTATGCTGGTGCGATGCTTGTATATTGCCCAGTCTGCTTTCTTGCAGTTCCACCCCGAGAGGGTGCTGCTTTCACTTACAAGCTCATTTTCTACAGTTAGAAAGATGGCCGATAGTCACTGCCACCAAGTTGTTTCCAAACAATTCGTGTAATGTTCTACTCCAGGCCTGGTGAATGAAAAGCCAGGTCAGGTGTAGTTGAAGTATGCTATGATTTCGAGTAGAAAGTATGTGGGTCGGACAGCTTGTTAATCAAGATGAGTCTATTCTCATCCTGCCATCTTCCAGTTTCTCTCCTCTCTGGTTCATGTGATCATAGCCCCAGCTCCGCGAGTGGCTGTTGAAATCGCCACACACAATCATTTTTTCTTTTAATGGTAGTGTGTCCATTGCCTGTGGGCGGCCACTTGGACAGTAGTAATTGATCAGTTGAAGGTCTGTATTGCTTGTTTTAAGTTTAAGTGTCTGATACTCAGACCCTTTACATGTAGACTTCGATTTGGGAAGCAGTGATGTTATATTTTACAAGGGTCAGTATCCCACCCTTTCGCCTGTCCTTTCGGTCTGATCGGTAACACTGGTAGCCTTTGCTTATGAAGGCTATACTTTCGTTGAGGTGAGTTTCTTGCAAGCAACATACACATACCTTTTCTTGGCCCAAGATGTTTTCTAATTCTGTTTTGTGTTGCTGACCCCTCGGCATTCCAGTGCATTATTTTAAGTCTTTGTTTAGTATGCCCAGCCGTTCTATTATCAGGTCCACTGACTCCACAGAAAATGTGAGAAGGACCTTCAGTAGTTGTGGTTGGACCTTTTCGAGACATAGGGCCCGGCACTGCACCTGCCTGGGAGTCCAAAGCAGGGCGAGCACCATAACATTTAGCAGTAGTCGACATATTTCATTTTGCGTAATTGCGTGGCATCCTGAATTCTGTGGTGCGCCTCCTGGCTGGTGGCCTCCATCTTCAGCACCTTTCCTTTGCTAGAGCAGACTGTGGTCTCACTCTAGTTTAGATGTGTACGCGCGTACACACGTGTCTGCGCATGCATGTACATGCATACACATCTAGAGCATACTGGTTATTTTTGCGGCGCCAGTAACTCGCCGTCGCCCCTTCTCCTGTTTGTTAAAACAGTTCCGACACGTGAAGGCCAGGAGTTGGACTTTTGATGCAGAGATTATGAATTCACGAGCCATTGGGGTATTTAAGCAAGGTTGGACGTTCAACCCAACACTGCGCCCCGGCTACATACAGGAACATTTGGAACCAGTCCGAGAGTGAAAACTAAGGAGTGCATCGGTGGATGTTCGTCCAATGCATGAGTGGGTGCCAGTAAAGGGTTGGAATGTTAAAAAGCAATGCTGTATGCACCTAAGTATGATGGTGGTAATAACGAAACTCATTTTCTGTGCTCCTTTATGTGTGTACCAAGAGAATCCTAAGGTCTGGGTGGATGTACTGGTATGTGTGAATTCGTCTCTGTCCAACATATTTTCATTACTCGTTTTAACTATCCATGGTGTTCGCAGCACCACATTTCTAATTCTTTCAAAAGGTGTCTCATCGATCGACTATGGAACACCTCTATCAGTAGTAATGTTTGTATATAACTTGTTAGAACCCGCTAGCTCAATGTTTATTTCAAAGTCATATGATATAAATTCAACAGTTTTATTAATTGTTCTTTGTTGCATTGTCCTAGTCTATAAGTATACACTTTAAATGGGTTCAGTACGTAATTATGTACATTGTAGAATTATTAACAAAACACGAATCATCTGCAATCATATAATATACATTTGCCATAATATTACGCGTAAGAATTGTTAAAACATGACTGCCACTTTTCGGTCTTTACAGACAATAGTTTGTAACATGGAGATATACCTCTCCATAGCACAAAGTCTGGGTTGAATTTAGGGACGATGTGTTATGTTGCCCATGCAGCACAATCCCTCCCTAGGCCTGTCTAGTTTACTCCAGAGGAACAAGACAGGATTTTTGAATACTTCAGGTCCAGTTGACGGTGGACATTTATGATATTTTGTAACCGCTTTTTTTTTACGAAGGAGATGAAAAGCTTAATCGTTTGCGTGTAATTTTCGAGTCAGGACGTAAACCAGGAGTTTCGCAGCCTCGAAGTCGATGGGGTCTGCGTAAACGACAAGGCAGGCGCACCGGAGCCAGACGTTCCAGGCTAAAATGTTTCCGTATGGGCCTCAAGAATACTCGAATTCTATATTGGAATTGTGCAAGCGCCAAACAACAGGCCCATTCTGGAAAGCCTGTCATACAGAACGATATTGTTGCGCTTCAAGAGACGAGGCTTGGTGGTAATTCACTTCAGATCAATCAATCAATCACGTGCCATGCCGTAAAGCGTGGGCGGTCATGACTCGCCATTTCACTCGATCACCAGAGTCGTGGATGAGCTCAGTGTTCCCGTCTCATCCATGCCATGTGGCCAAGCCATCCAGGTATTTTACTCTCGGTCTTCCTCTAGGTCTGTTCCTCTCGATCTTGCCAGTTGTCACCAAGTTCTCCAATCCATTTCTTCTCATAACATGTCCAAAAACATTTGACTGTCTGCGTCTAATTTCTCTAATCAGTTTACGATTTGCATTTGCCTCCTGTAGTACTTGGTCATTGGTTTTTCTGTCTGTCCACGGTATTCTTTGCATTTCCCCCAGAAACCACATTTCTGCAGCCATCAGATGCTTTTCAGCTTGACTGCTCATTGTCCACGCTTCACATCCATACAAAAGAACAGGCTCAATGTATCCCCTCAAAACTTTTTTCTCATTTCAATTGACATCATTTTATTGGTCAGAATGTTTTTCATCTTGCTAAAGGCTACCTTCGCCATGGCGATTCTTGTTCTAATCTCTTCAAGGCATCTCCCATCAGATGTTATGACTCTTCCGAGATAATTGTACCGATTCACTTGTTGAAGAATATTCCCATTTACTTGTATAGTACATATTACACTTCAAATAGCCGGCTTCAAATTTTCTTTTTTTTACAACAGGCGACACTTGGGAATGGCGATCCTTATTCGACACAGTATAGTGGCTTCAGGGGTGGACATGCCTAAGCGGGACAGTGACGAGATACAAATACAGGCTGTCAGAGTTCAATCCGGTCAACCATTCGTGTATGTTAATGTTTATGCCTGCAACGCGAGTGTGGATTCCCAGAGGTGGCAGTCTTTGAGTGACATATTATGTCACTTGAAGAATGTCATTTTATGTGGCGATTTAAACGCTAAAGGCAGATCATGGGGAAGCATTTCTTCCAACATGCAGGGGGAGGAGCTCGAGGCTGCAATTGAAACCATCGACCTTGTTTGTGTCAACAATAGTTGTGTCACCAGGAGAGCAAGTCGACCAGGTGATAAGAACAGTGTTATTGTTTCTCCTTCACTCACTACAGTGTGTAGATGAGGTGTCCTAGGGTGCCATGGCAGCGGCCACCACCTTTGCATCATATTGGTGGAAAAAGGCAAAATGGTCAAAATAAGGAGCAACAAGAGCAGAAATCATCATTGCGGAAATAGAAACGCTGGAAGCAACCACCTTGGTGGAAATTAGAGGTGGAAAAGATCTGGGTGGATAGGCATGGTACTGTAAGGCAATGGCAAAACGCCAAAAGAACAGGGTTGCCATCTTAGTCTTATCCTACACTTGGAAATAGACATGGACACAAAAGTTAGCTATTTCAAACGACTGATTAAAGTGGTAAAAAGTGAAAAGAGGGCTGAGTTGTGTCAAAGAATAAGCAAAGACAAGACACTGAAATTGTTCTGGCGACTACATAAAATAAATATATGAAGGATAAGAGTATTCCTGACTTCCAGGGTGCTGACCTCATATGGAAGGGGACTGACAAGGATAAAGTCAAAGCCCTTTTTAGAAGCTACCTAGAGCAAATCAACCAGAAAGACACGACAGGCCACAATTTTGCAAAGGCGGTTACCTCAGATAGGTGTAAGTCCCAAAAAATTTCAGATGAAGACATGGTGGCAGTGAAAGAAATCAACGCTGTGCTTCGACGAACAAAAAAAAAAAAAAACAGCGCATCAGGGCCAGATGGTATAAGGCAGTGTTTCCCAACGTGGGGCCCACGCCCCACAGGGGGGCAATTCGATTGTTAAGGGGGGCAATTCGAAAATGGAAGAAATCGGCTGGATATAACAAAACGGGGAGACTTGAGACTGAAGTTAACTAAATTGGAACCTGACATAAAATCATTTTGCAGCAAGCATCAAGCGCAAGGATCTCACTAAATTTAAATAATTACTAATAATTAAAATAATATAGAAAAATCTTTCATTAAAATTATTTTGTACTTGAATTTCAGTTCTCCATTATATGTTTTGAAAATTTACTTACTGTGTTTGCTCAATTATTTCCTAGTGATTTCTTCCTAAAACCTATCGGTCATTTGGCTAGGATCGGGTGCATTTGCTGCTCTCCCCCCAGGAGTGCGCCTGGTCTGGTCGGGGGCCGGGATGATCAAATAAATACCCATCACATATCTTCACCTTAGATGTGGGCCTGGTGGACCACTGTGGGCAATAGCTCACAGTGAGACTAAGGGTCCACACAAAAAAGGGGGAGGCGGGGAACCAGCTTGTCTGGGGTAACTGCCAAACCAAAAAAAAAAAAATTCACCCAACACACAGGGACGCGGGCCGGGGGGGGGGGGGGGGGGGTAGGGCTCTGGCCCTCTGGGAACCGTGAGCCCTTCTTTAAAAAAAATGAAAATTCAAGTTTCTTAAGTGAAAATTTCAATTTTTTAATATTAAAAATGATGCGTATGTTGAGGGGAATTTTAGAAAGGCTTAGGTGGGGCATAGCATAAAAAAGGTTGGGAAACACTGGTATAAGGTATGACAACATTTGAATGTGTACCAATAACGAGTTTGAGAAACTAACAGATTTGTGCAACTACAGTATAATGAGTGCTAACATCAAGGAGGCGTGGTTATACATTTATCTGATTCCCTTGCCGAAAACTGACAAAGACCACACAAAAATTCAGGGATATCGGGTAATCATCATGCAAAATAAAATAGGGAAGCTGCTTGAGAAGTTAATTGCCAGAAAAATATCAGGCCAGCTAAAGAGGCATTGTCTTTCCCCACCTATCCTTGGAGGGTACCGTCCAAATAGAGAAACATGGACCAACGCAACAGTTTTTGCCTATGATGTGTATGAATGTTTCCACTCAGGGACTGAAATATGTGCTGCAACAATTGATCTTGAGGATGCGTATAAAAGAGTACTGTTGGAATTCTTAACATTTCAGTTTCTTTAACTACTTTTCAGCTTCTTGAAGATAAGTCCATTCTCCCTTAATTGGATCGCTGCAACCCTCTTCCAACGGAAAGTAGTTTTTTAGAAGTTACAGCTAGATTTCTGAGTCAGATTATATGTCATTATATATCAATATATATAGATTATATATCCTGGCCTGCCGCAGGGATCACATTATCTCCGTTGCTGTTCAACGCCTACACTGTGAGAATCACCGGTGAGCAGTAGATCATAGGACCTGGGAGGACATTGTCGTATGCCGACGATATGTTAGTGTATCGTCAGTGTAAGGTTAGAGATAGAGTTACTATGGAACTAGAAACAGAACTCAATCGCACAAACATGAGATGTGTTGTAGCTGGTACAATGGTCAACCCAACAAAGGCAGCAGTGACATGGTTCTCTTTAAACAACTATATTTTCAACGCACCAACACCAACTGTACATCTGTGCCCAGAGATTGTGGAAAGAACGCAGGCAATGAAATACCCGAGGATATGATTTGATTGAAGCCTTGCTTATACTTAGCACATTGACCAGGTGATAATAAAGGCCAATCGGGATTTGGCTGCGATGCGGGTGATGGCGGTGGCAAACTGTGAGCAGCGCCATCTATGTCTTCTATACGCGGATCTGGTACTTTCTATTTTTGAGTATGCGATGGCGATCCTGACTCTCAGCCATATGCAAATGGAAAGTATGGAGAGGATACAGAATGAAGCTATACGTATTATTCTTGGTTGTACAAAAGATACAGCTAAAAGATGCGCTACCTTCTTGATTTTCCAACTCTTGGGAACAGAATATAGATCTGCCGAACATAGGTCTATATCAGAGTCAACGCAAACACACAACACCCACTGCATAGTGAAATTAAGAAGGTAAAGGGCAACGGATTAAAAAGAGG
Organism: Cepaea hortensis; assembly: GCA_963921405.1. Lineage (NCBI taxonomy): Eukaryota > Metazoa > Mollusca > Gastropoda > Stylommatophora > Helicidae > Cepaea > Cepaea hortensis. The sequence continues at coordinate 20,978,111 of OY992888.1, read as the reverse complement.
ACCGTCGTGGATGGGTCAAGCCGAAGACATTCTTCAACAGGCGTGTTCACCTGAGGACTTAGAACGTGGTTAGGAGTGGGTAAAAGTGATGATGCCAGCAGAGTTCTGTACGTCCTTTTCAATTTGCATTCAACTAGACAGAAAATGCGAACAAGAAAATCCAGCTGCTGTGGAGGCGGAATTACAGGCTTTGATCTTTGAGAATTCTTAAAAGGGTGATGCTTTCATTTACACAGATGGATCGGTCGACGCATGAGACGTTCATGGGAATTTACGGCTTAGGCTTGAGGGAGAATTGTGAAGGAAGATTATGGGGCTGCTTTTGCCGTGACCACAAGTAGTTTGACTATGGAAGTCAAAGCAGTAAGTAAAGTAATTACATGGCTCGAGACACAGACGTTCACTCGGGCATTTTTCCTTAGTGACTCAATTCCAATGCTCAGGGAGACATCGATGGGGAGGGCACGAAGACAGTGGTTGTTGTTTCTGGAACGGTCACGGCTGGCAAAGATTAGTTTCATTTTCGTGCCAGGGCATGCATGTGTCCAAGGAAATTAGCAGGCTTACAGGCTTGCGAGTAAGGCTTCAGCGGAGAACGGACGAGCCATGGACCAGGCTGATATACTGAATGCTCTGCGAGAAATAAGTCGTTTGCGAGAACCAAGTGATGACTGTGAATCTACATCCAAGGTCAGACTGCGATAACAGCAAGTTAAAAGCGGTGTGGCCAAACAAGAACACTGTGCAGGAAGCTAAAGAAAATTAATAAACCAACATAGAACTGATGTCGTGAGCCGCTACACGCTGCGAGATTTACTGAGGAGGGGATCTGAGCACTTATAGAATGAAAGATGTGATGTGCAATGAGGATGACATTGAACAAGCAACTAGAAAGTCGCATAGAAGCCCTGGAGATGTGGATATACAGACGAATCTGTCGTATTTCTTGGAAATAAAAACAATCAAATTCAGAGGTTCTAGAAAAACTGGGAATGAACAGAGAGTTGATGACACAAATAATGAGGAGGCAAGTGAAATGTTTCGGCCATGTTAAAAGACATGATACTCTTATAAAAACCATACTGGAAGGCAAGGTTGAGGGCAAGCGAGCAAGAGGTAGACAACGATACAAGTGTGAAGATAACATCAAGAGATGGATGAACTTCAGTCTGATAGAATGTGTAGTCAAGGCGAGAGACAGACAGTGTTGGAGATCCATTGCAGCCAACCTTCATTGTGGAGACGGCACCTGATTGATTGATTTAATGAGGATGAAATGTCGACTAACTAACTAATAACTAACTAACTAACTAACTAACTAACTAACTAACTAACTAACTAACTAACTAACTAACTAACTAACTAACTAACTAACTAACTAACTAACTAACTAACTAACTAACTAACTAACTAACTCACCACCACCACCACCACCACCACCACCACCACCACCACCACCACCACCACCACCACCACCACCACCATCATCATCACCACCACCACCACCATCATCATCATCATCATCATCATCATCATCAGGTGCTATGCCGATAATAGTGGCTGGTGATGCCACGCCATCTCACGCGATCACCAGAGTCGTAGATCAACTCCGTGTTCTTGTCCGACCATGCCATGTGGCCAAGTCATCCAGGTATTTACTTCTCTGCCTTCTTCTTGATCTTTCCACCTCAGTCTCGCCCGTTGTCACCAAGTGCTCCTGTTTGTTTCTTCTCAAAAAATAAAATTAGTTGCAAGTCCTTTACAGGACGTCGTAATCTATCCGCAGCATGTTTTGGCCCTTTGTGATTTCTTGGCAAAGTTAACATTCAGTAGTTTGCCATTGCTTTATCATAATGTGCACAAACAATGTTGACTGTCTACACCTAATTTGTCTAATCAGTTTACGGTTTTCATTCGCTTCTTGTAGAACTTTCTCATTGGTTTTTTTTGTCAGTTCGTGGTATTCTTTGGATCTTCCTTAAAAACCATATTTCCACTGCCACTAGATGGTTTTCAGCCGACTCCGTGGCGAAGGTGTTACGGACGAAGTTCGTAATCCCGCATACCTGAGTTCAAAATACAATTGTGGGCGATTTAGCGGCAGACCGCGAAACGTCGTTTTTTGTTTGAAATGGTATGAGTGCCGTTTGCGTAGAAAGCAATGGCAAACTGCTGAACGTAAAGTTATCCAGGAATCACAAACAGCCAGAAAATGCTGGGGTTGACTGTTACGTCCTGTAATGGACCATCCATCCATGGACATGCAACTAAAATTTTTTTAGATGGTTTTCAGCTTGTCTGCCCATTGTCTACGCTTTACATCCATAAAAAGTACATTTCTAAGTATCACTAGAGAATATGAACATCCTAAAATTATTCTGAAATCTGGAAACACATTTCCAACTTACCACTGACCTTGAACTATTTTTTATTTCAGTGGTATCTAACTATAATCAGCTAAATGTAAAATGTGATGCTGCATAACTTCTGAAAAACACGCTCTGTATAAATGTTTCAATCAGACAAAGCGTCAATGGAAATAATACTATACTGGTGCAAACGCGGTAAAGTTATAAACAGTAATTCCGCTTAAGTTGATGCAATTGGTCACGGTTAATGAGTTATACTTGTATCCAAGCAACACTGTAAAGAATACAACCATGCACAACATTGTCTTAGAAATGATGGTAAACCAGCTGGGTTAGAAATCTAGATATTTCGGTGTGGACGAATGTGTTTGTCGGCGATTAGTCTACATGGAAATGGATAAAGCGCGGTCATCCGGATGTGACCAATGACAGCCAAGCTAACTTAAGTGCTTCATCTGGGGCGATCGAGAATGTGACCTTATTGGTCTTTGTGTCTGAGACTCTGAGAGAGAGAGAGAGAGAGAGAGAGAGAGAGAGAGAGAGAGAGAGAGAGAGAGACCGAGAGAGAGAGAGCCAGAGAGAGAGAGCGAGAGAGAGAGATAGCGCGGGAGAGATAGATAGATAGATAGATAGATAGAGATAGAGAGATAGCGCGCGAGAGATATATAGATCTATATAGAGAGAAAGAGCCAGAGAGAGAGCGAGAGAGAGCGAGAGAGAGAGAGAGATAGCGCGCGAGAGATAGATAGATAGATAGAGAGAGAGACATAGTGCGTGAGAGATAGATAGATAGAGAGAGAGAGAGATAGCGCGCGAGAGATAGACAGATAGATAGAGAGAGAGAGAGAGATAGCGTGCGAGAGATAGATAGAGAGAGAGAGAATGAGAGAGAGAGAGCGAGAGCGAGAGAGCGAGAGAGAGATAGCGCGCGAGAGATAGGTAGATAGATAGATAGAGAGAGAGATAGCACATGAGAGATAGATAGATAGATAGATAGAGAGAGAGAGATAGCGCGCGAGAGATAGATAGATAGAGAGAGAGATAGCGCACTAGAGATAGATAGATAGATAGATAGATAGATAGATAGAGAGAGCGAGAGAGAGAGAGAGAGTGAGAGAGAGAGCGAGAAAGAGAGAGCGAGAGAGAGAGAGAGATAGCGTGCGAGAGATAGAAAGAACGAACGAACGAACGAACAGACTTTATTTTCAAAGGGTAACAAATTGGGCACGCAGGCCCGTCTTACATTCGGCCCTTCCAATCACTCATCTTTCTTTCATGAACAGTGCATAGGAAAAAAACATTGTCACATGAATTTTGTAAACATAAACAATGCATATTACTATGTTATAAGACACATCCACCACCCACCCACACATCCCCCATTCACTCCAACTCCCCCACCCAACCACACACACATACAATACATTCCCCCACCCATCCACCACATCCCTACACATCTCCCCACCCACACACACCTCTCATCCACCACACATCCCATCCACCCACACCCCAAGCACACATACATTCAATAACCCACACATCCCCACCTACACACATCTCCCCACCCACTCACATATCCTTTACCCGTCCCATTTCCCACCAACAATCACTCACCCAATATCCTCCTCCACCCACACACCTCCAACCACCCAACCAAACACACATTCCTCAGCCACACACACATCTCCCCGTCAACACACAAATTCCGCACTCACCCACATAATCTCCCATCTCCCCCAGCCCACTCACTTATCCCGAGCCCACACCTACAAACATCCCCCACCATCTCCTAACCTGCACACACTCACCCACCCACATATCCTCTACCCACCCACACATCCTCTACCCACCTATCCCCCAACCAAACATCCCTTAACCACACACTCTTACTCATATACAATCACCCACCCACACATCCTCTACCCAACCACACATCCTCCACCCAACCACACATCCTCCATCCACCCATTCCCCCAGCCACACATCCCTTAACCACACACCCTTACCCATATACACACACATCCCCACCCACGCACAATCTCCCCACCCATACAAACATCCCTCACACACATCCCCACCCACCAACACATTCCCCATTCACAAACACCCACCTCCCATCCACGCACACACAACCCATACATTCATCCCCTCACACATCCCTAGACACACGTACTTATCCCTCAACCACTAACACCCACACGTCCCTTACCCACTCATCAACACATACATCTCCTATCTACCCACCCACACTCACACATCCCAACCACCCATCTAAGCAAACATCCCCCACCCTCACACGCATCATTCACCCACCCACAAACCCAACCACACCTTCACCCACCCACACAAACATCATTTATCCACACCCAGCTCCCCTCCCACACAATACCACACCCACACACATCCCAAAGACACATCCCTCACCCACACACACATCTATCCACACATCTCCTACCCATCCACACATCCCCCAACTACAGTCACCCTCACTACCCACACATACATCCTCCATCCAGCCACACACACCCCCACCCAGCCAGACATATCCCCCACCCACACACACACATCTCCAAATCCATCACCCACACTCATCATGCACCCCTCCCCCAACCCACACACATCCCCCACACACATTCACCCACACATCTCTCACCCACACACACTCCCCACCCATCCACCCAAACATCCCACATACACATCCCCAAACCCACCCCCACCCCACCTGCAAACATCTCCCACCCACCACATATCCCCACACCCACATCTCCCCACCCACACATATACCCCCACCCATCCCATAACCCACCATCAATCATCCACCAACATATCCTCCTCCACCCACTCACCCACAGCCACCTAGACAAACACACATCCCCACTCACAAACACATCTCCCCATACACCCATACATCTCGCACGCACCTACATACAAATCCCCCACCCACCCACACAAACCCACTCCGCCCACCCACACACATCACGAATCCACCCACACACACATCCCCCGATCCCCCAACCTACTATTATGATCAAACTCCCACACTTTACACACACATACAGTGACGATTGTCGTGAGCATTGTCGCAAAATTGTAAAGAAAATGGAGAAAAATTGTACATATACATTTTGTAACTTAAAAATTAGTGATGCAATTCAACTCTCTCTCTCTCTCTCTCTCTCTCTCTCTCTCTCTCTCTCTCTCTCTCTCTCTCTTTCTCTCTCACTCACTAGCGCTCTCACTCACATTACAGTAATGTTATATTATACATGATAAAATCAAGTGTCATACATACAAAATGATAATGTGAAAGATGAAAATACACAAAAATATGGAATGGCATGTTACAGGACATGCGAGCACTGAATTCTCTCTCTCTCTCTCTCTCTCTCTCTCTCTCTCTCTCTCTCTCTCTCTCTCTCTCGCTCTCTCTCTCTTACATAGACACACACACACATTCCCCCCCCCCCCCCCCACACACACACATATCCCTCACATACACACCCATACATACATCCTCGCATATAGACAAATACATGATGCCTCACATGATTACTGAAACTAATAAGAACAAACTCCTACACTTTACACACAATTTAGACACTGACGATTGTCGTGAGAATTAGAGAGAGCGAGAGAGAGAGCACGAGAGAGAGAGAGCGAGAGAGAGATAGCGCGCGAGAGATAGATAGATAGATAGACAGATAGAGAGAGAGAGAGAGAGAAAGCGCGCCAGAGATAGATAGATAGATAGATAGATAGATTGAGAGAGAGAGATAGCGCGCGAGAGATAGATAGATAGATAGATAGAGAGAGAGAGAGATAGCGCGCGAGAGATAGATAGATAGATAGATAGATAGATAGAGAGATAGCGCGCGAGAGATAGATAGATAGATAGATAGATAGATAGATAGAGAGAGAGAGAGAGAGAGAGAGAGAGAGAGAGAGAGAGAGAGAGAGAGAGAGAGAGAGAGAGAGAGAGAACGAATGAACGAACGAACGAACGGATTTTATTTTCAAAGGGTAACAAATTGGGCACGCAGGCCCGTCTTACATTCGGCCCTTCCAATAACTCATCTTTCGTTCATCAATAATGTATAATACATTCACACAGGAAAAGAAGCATTGTCAAATGAATGTTGTAAACATAAAGAATTCATATTACCATGTTATGAGACACATACCCCAACCGTCCACCCACCTCATCCACCCACACATCCCCCACCCAACCACACACACACCCCAGGCACACATACATTCCCCCACCCATCCACCCATCTCCCACAGACACATCCCACACCCACACAAATCCCCACCTACACACATCTCCCCAAACACACGCAAACATCTCCCACTCACCACACATCTCCCACACACACATCCCCAACCCACCCACATACATACCCCAGGCACACATACATGCACCCGCCCACCCATCACCCACCCACACATCTTCCATCTACACACATCTCCCCACCCACACACACATCCTCCACTCATCCCATAACCCATCAACACTCACCCACCCATATATCCTCCACCACACACGCACAGACCCCAACCACTCAGTCAAACACACATCCCCCAACCATACATTCCCAGCTACACACACATATATCCCCGCCAACCCACACGTCACGCACCTACTCACACACAAAACTAGCATACACCCACACATCTCCCACTTTCACACATTCCCAACCCACACAATTTTCCCCACCCACCCACACATCCAACGCCCATACACACACATCCCCACCCCGCCTACCGACACATCCTCCACCCACCCACCACCAAACACCCATCCCCCAATCACACATCCCTTAACCACATATCCCCCCACACACACCCCACCCATACATTCACACACACATCTCCCCACCCACACATCCGCACTCACCAACACATACCCATCCACAAAGACACACCTCCCACCCACACACACCCCTGCCTCCCACACACATCCCCACCCACACACATCTTCCCATCCACACAAACATTCCCCACCCATACACTCATCTCCCACATATATCCACCCACTCACGTACTCATCCCTCAACCACTCACACCCACAGATCCCCCACCCACCCATCAACACATACATCTCCAATCTACCCACCCACACTCACTCACCCCATCCACCCAGCCAAACACACATCACCCAACCTCACATACATCCTTTACCCACCCGCACATTCCACACCTAATCACACCTACCCCACCTACTTACACACATATCTGTCACCCACAAACATCTCCCCTCCCACACAACACCCCACCCATATACACATCCCCACCCTCACAGACATCCCCCACACGCATCCCCCATACACATCCCCACCCAAACGTCTCTCACCCACACACACATCTCCCCACCCACCCACACATCCCCCACATACAAGCACCCTCATCACCCACACATACACCCTCCACCAACCCACAATTACCCCACCCCACACACACCCCCATCCACACAGACATATCCCCCACCCACACACACATCCCTTTTTCTCCCCCATCCCCACCCCTCCCACGCAGTTCTGCAGTTAAAAACGGGAAAAATGATGTTAAATAGGCTACTGCAGAAGCTACATTTCAAAATTCGAAAATCTGAGCACAAAAGGGATATTGATAGCATGTATAATTCTGCTATGATCTACAAGGTGTGGACTGCGCCTGGCCCTGCAGCCAGCAGGTTTAGGATCGACTAGTTTCTATCAAGTTTAGTTTAGTTTAGTTTAGTCGTTGGATCAACATCACGGTACACGGTTTAATCCATAAGTGCTCCGTTTTTCTCCTAACTGAAACCGGAGTCTGGAGAAACTCAGCTCAATGCACGAACTCCGTTGCATCGGCGAGGATCCTGAAATACTTGGGTAGATGTTTAACTCGAAATCTTTTTCGATGTCCAACTGCCAAGGGATTTTTTTACGTGCGCAACAATACACACGGGCGTCCGATCTCACTACCCAGAGACCAGGGGAAATTTTATTACTGGAAGTCCAGGTTGATTGTTTAAATAAGTCCCGGTCCTCGCCGGGGCCTGAACCCGGGACCTCCAGCACTCGAGGCGGACACCATTCCTCGAGACCACTCAGCCCCCCCCCCCCCCCCCCCCCCCCCTTAAAGTTTCTATCAAGAGGGCCGAAAAGCGAAAATTATTAACCTGTTGATGACCCGCCGCAGACTACGCAAGTTAACCTCTGGTTAAAAAGGGAGGACAGACTCCCCTTGGTCAGATTGTTCTGTCCTAAACTTGCTATGCCGGTCTCCTTGATCTAGGTGTTACACGACTTTCTCCGTAATCCCGTATACTCTCGTGAATAACGTGACGTGCGCAAGAATTGGTGGCGGTTCTCTCCGCGTCGGTAACTTACGGGGTATGTGAGCCGGTCGCTCAGTAAGCAATGGCAAACTACTGAGCGCAATCTTGCCATGAAATCAACAATCAGCTGAAAGATGCAGATGTTGACAGCGATGTCCTGTAAAGGATATGCGAAAAAAAAACAACAAAAAAAAAACTACATGTGATGGAACTCTCAAGTTTCCTCGGGACTTTCCAAAGTTTTTGATGCTGTACACAGTCAAATGCCTTTGAATAATCCACAAAACATGAGAATAGAAACTTTAAATTCTCTACACTTCTCGATTATTAAACGCATTTTGAGTATGCAATCTCTTGCTCCTCTTCTTTGTCTAAATCCAGCTTAAACCGCATTAATCTCTTCTTCCTTTTCTTACGAAGTCTTCCCATTATGATTTTTAGTAGAAAATTTACTTGAATGACTGATCAGGGTAACAGATTTATACTTAGTGCATTATTTCAAGTTGCCCTGTTTTGGTATTGTACTGAAGATAGATATTTTCCAATCGTTTGGCCACATACCATACTTCCATATCTTTTTACATAATGCGTGATAGATTTGTATGCTTTCTTCTCCACCCGCTTTAAGTAGTTCAGTTGGTATCTCATCACATCCTTGTGATTTACCATTCTTCATGTTCTTTATTGCCCATACAATTTCATCTAATCAGGGTTCAGATATCATCGTGGAAGGAGCTGATCTCAAAACATCTTAATATAAATTGATGAAATCTGGACAATGGCATAGGATATATAGACAGATAAATGAAACAAATTTATAAAATACGAAAAAATTGGCAAAAGGGAAGTATTTGTATAATTGGCAAAGTAATTTATTTAAATTTTCAAGGTAGAAAAAAAAAAAAAAAAAAGAATGAAACTATGTTGATTTCTTACGGTTTTTGGTAACTGAGCGCTCAAAATTGTGTGTGTGTGTGTGTGTGTGTGTGTGTGTGTGTGTGTGTGTGTGTGGTGTGTGTGTGGGTATTAAATGTGTCTGAGGAGAGGTCCAACGAGTAAAACGACCCATTTGTGTAATTGACAGCATCGCCCTCTAAAGAATTCTCGAAGATCAAAGCGTGTACTTCCGCCTCCAAGGCAACAGGATTTTCTTGTCTCATTTTCTGTCAAGTTGCATGCAAACTGAAAAAGACGTACAGAACACTGCTGGAAGTTATACCCACTTCTCGCAGGTTCTAAGTCTTCAAGTGAACACATCTGTTGAAGAATGTCTTCGGCTTGTCCCATCCATGACTTTCCTCTTTTTAACCTGCTGCACTTTACCTTCTTAATTTTACTATGCAGTGGATGTAGTGTGTTTGCGTTGATTCCGAGGTCTCCGTCCTTTAAAAGTTCAACTGTCTGTCTAATTTGTTTTTATTTAAAAAAAAAAAAAATAATTCCAGTCTGTGTTTTAGTAATTTCTCTCTGTTTTCTCTCCATTAATTGGTCAAAGTGACTTGAAATTCACCGTTTTATCCATTACTGTTTTTATTAAATATCTGTCTTATTTAGCATTGAAATGGCTTTCTATATTTAATCAGAAATACAGTCCCATGTATATTTGTCTATATATGGATGCCTTGATTCATTTATTATTCCGTATTATGAGAATACGGGAGAAGAATGGAGATTGGAGAACTTGGTGACAACTGGCAAGATCGAAGGGATCAGACCAAGAGGAAGACCGAGAGGAAAATACCTGGATGGCTTGGCCACATGGCATGGACGGGACAGGAACACTGAGCTGATCCACGACACTGGTGATCGAGTGAAATGGCGAGTCATGACCGCCCACGCTTTCCGGCATGGCACATGATTGATATAACCAAATTAATCAATTTGATTATTGCTCATTGGATTTAGGAGGCCTGGTGTTCCTTGCCAGTGAGAAGTCCTGATCGTTTCGGGTCCACATCGATTGACGGACGTCGGTCGCGGCGATTGGGCAATCTTGAGCATAGCCTACGATGGGTGACGTTGTGATATTCTGTTATGATAATTTGGCTGTGTGTCCAACGTGTGCCGCGTGGTTACACACCCGCTTCACACGCCAGTGATCCGGGGATTGTTTCCGGGTCCGGTCAGGGATATGCACTACTGACGAGCTCAAACGAGGGCGAAACTCGAGTATAGTGCTTCCATATTGTCGTGGATAGGCCTTAGGTTCATACCAGAATACGATCAGCATTGCCAGTAGTGGGTTGTGCTCAATATTTAAAATTCAAATCCCGAAATAACCAAATTAATCAATTTGATTATGAGAAGTCAAATTCGGAAATCGACTTTATTGAGTAACATTACTATAAAATTACATTATCCTAAAGTTATTACTCCCTATTTCCGTTACTATAAATTCTCATTAGTCATTAATATATTTGCGTTGCGGCTTTGTTAATTTAGTTAACAGTGTAATCAAGGCTTTTCTTTCTTCTTTTTAACTTGTATATGTTTGTCACATAGGTAAATGATAGTGGTCTGTGATTTGAATGTATTAATGTTTCAGTTATTAAGATGTTTAGATGTTTAAATTTGTAACTTTGGGTCTTTGATGTTAATAACTGTTAAAGTTTTATATAACATCTGTTGAGTACAAGAAACAGTCTACAGCTAATTTCTCTAATCAGTTTACGGTTCTCATTTGTCGGACTTGTTCATTGTTGTTTTCTTTTCTATCTGGTCATGGTATTCTTTGCATTTTCCACCAGAAACCACATATTCACTGCCATTAGATGGTTCTCTCTTTGTAAGAAGACAAAGTTAAGCGTGACAAACCTTTCAGCCGCGCTGATATCTGTTGCGTCGCTTAATAAGTTAATTAACATGTTGAAGATGAAATGTTTGATTAGTATCTGACATCCCCTGTTTTCTGCTGACTTGGCAACTTATTTGTGTGAACGAACTAATTATGGTAAACTACGAGGGGCTTCACATGCAAACCTTAAAATTGTAATAGACATTCAATAACAATGTAATTTCTTGTTTTATGTCAGTATTGTTGTTAAGGATGTCGAGAGCGCAAAGCAATACTCTAACTGTCCTTCACCGGAAGAACAAGTTCAACGTGACAAAACCTGTCACCTACACTGACATATATCATCAAGTCAAACTCTTACAGTGGTGTGTGGAATCAGGGACCGTAATAAATCCAGACAAGGCATCGGTTGTGTGGTATTCCCTGGATAACCAAATTGTGAAGGCAACTGTCACATGCATTACATTGAATGGACGTCCTCTGAGTAGAGAGAGTAAATTGGAGTACTTCAACCGATGTATGTCTTTTAAGGATCAACCTATTTCACTTGCTATTTTCTAATGAAATCTAGCGCTGCTAGCCCACGCCAATCGGGGGGGGGGGGGGGGGGGGGAATGAATAGTGACAACGTGAATGTTATAATTTACATGATGTATTTAGGAATAAAAAAAAAAAAATTAATGCATAATAGGGTACAAGTACACAACAGTTATTGACATATACATATAAATTATTATATCAATGAAATGATTATGATGATCTTGCTTAGAAGTGAGCATGAGAGTGCACATTAGAATATCATCATTGGCACCTTGCCGTCTTGACAGACGATAGTTTGTGCTTTAAAAAGGCATAATAACATTTACCTATGGTGGTAGCGAATGTGACTGACAAGACCAATACGCGCTGTAAATGTTCGTTTACAGTGGGTGCATGTGAACACATGGTCATTTCCACCATCATGCACCATCTTACGTTTCACACGCTTGGTGTGTAACTTATCTGCAATAATTTTCTCCTTTGTCTTTATTTCATTTCTGATCTTTACCCTCCATGCAACACGTTCAGCGGCGACGTGCTCCCAATGTGCATTATCAATGCCTGTATCAATAATGTCCCGCTTACACACATCTTTGTATCGTAGTAGAGGCCGACCCTGGGATCTCTTACCCATCTGTAATTCACTAAAAAAGATGCCCTTTGGTATTCTACCATCATCCATCCTTCTATGATGTCCTATCCATCTAAGTCTACAAAGACTGTGCATAGAATAAACCGTCACACAACCTGATCTTTCCAATACTTCAGTATTTGTGATTTTATCTTGCCACTTAATACCAAGAATTCTTCGCAGACACCGCATATGAAAGCTGTTTAAGTTATTCTCTTGGTGTGAGTAAGTTGTCCAGGTTTCACTGCCATAGAGAAGAGTACTAAGGACACAGGCTCGATAGACAAGGACTTTTGTTTTGGCAGTAAGCTTCCTGTTCCCCCAGACTCTTTTTCTTAACCTGTTCATTGTTGTTGCGGCCTTACCAATCCGGATATTGATTTCCTGATCTAGGGATAATTTGCTATTCACCACTGATCCTAGATATGTAAAATGGTCTACCATCTCTAGTTCGGCGTCGTCAATAAAGATTGATGGTACCTTATGTGCACCTTGTGACATAATCTGTGTCTTCATTTTGCTAATTGTTAAACCAAATTCAGTACAAGCGTTGGAGAATGCAGATAGCAGACATTGCAATTCTTCCTCAGAGTGGGTCGTAACTGCAGCATCGTCTGCAAAAAGCAGTACTCTCCTAATTTTGGTCTTGGCCTTCAATCTCTGAGAGTTGTAGAGGCCGCCATATGAGCGTGAGTGAATGTATATACCACCATCCTAATCACGAAAGGCATATTTCAGTAGAAGTGAAAAGTATATTCCAAAGAGGGTGGGAGCTAGTACACAACCTTGCTTAACTCCACTCTTGATTTCAAACTCTTCAGAAGTTGCACCATCAAACTTGATTATACCCTTCATGCCTGTGTGGAACGATTCCACAATGGACAGAAGAGTTGGTGGGCAGCCAATCTTCTTTAGTGCCTTGAACAGACCCTCACGACCGACCAAATCAAATGCCTTTGTGAGGTCGATGAAGGCAATAAACAGTGGTTGATTCTGTTCACGGTATTTTTCTTGCATTTGTCGCAATGAGAATATTATATCAATGGTAGACCGGTTCTGTCGAAAGCCACACTGCGATTCGGGGTAGACTTGATCTCCTAGGACTTGAAGTCTGCGCAGAACAATTCTGGCAAATACTTTTCCAACAATACACAGAAGTGAGATACCCCTATAGTTGTTGCAGTCGCTCCGATCGCCCTTGTTCTTGTACAGTGTTATGATGGTTGAATCTTTGAAATCCTGTGGGACATGTTCTTCTCGCCAGCATAGCTCTATTAGCTGGCGGATCTGTAGAGTGAGTGTCTTGCTCACTCCTGATAACCTCTATTGGAATTCCATCCTTTTCTGGAGCCTTGCCAGATGCAAGTTCATTTGTAGCACACTTAACTTCTGTTATGGTGGGAAGTGGCGTCCAGGTGGTCAAGAGTTGGTAGACATTAGAATGTATTATTAAAACAACATTAATATTAACACTTAATATATTTTAACATTAGAATATATTATTAAAATATTAATTACGTAATAAACACATTAACTTGAAATAATAG